>AWWV01012062.1:0-10244 GCA_001974805.1 Corchorus capsularis | reverse complement strand
ATTATAACTGGAGATCATTTGCGTGACAAAGTTAATATCCCAAGGATTACATTCACCATGAAAGATACAAGATGGCCCTTTGTGCTCAATTGAAAACAATTTCCTTCAAGGCTATCTTACGCAATGACAATAAATAAGAGCTAGGGTCAAACACTTAATTTTGTTGGTGTGTTTTTGCCTAGACCAGTTTTCACACACGGTCAGTTATATGTTGCAGTTTCAAGAGTGACATCAGACATCAGACTTAAAATCTTGATCTTAGATGAGAATGGCAATGCTACCAATATCACAAGGAATGTTGTCTACAAAGAAATATTTGATTTGGTAAGAATGATTAACTTAGTCTCTTCTTCCTTAGTTTGATTTAAACGTTTTGCTGCTACATAGGAAAGTGGACAAGCTAATATCGAATTCTTTATTTGTTTTGTGCACAAACTCTGTTGACAGACTAATTCTGGATAAGAATACCTGTGAATGTGATGTTCAGATTAAATTTTTTGACCAGTGGACATTTCAAGTGAGGTACTGTCACACTTTTCTTTCATGTTTTGTGGTGCAGTGAGATCAATCATTTGTATTTAAAGTTTAGATATGTCTGAATTCATGTTTTAGCCTAGCCTATTCTCTTTTTGGAAAAATGTAATATTGTCAATCAGACTTTTTGGAGTATTGAAAGAAGGAAAACTTATTATTTATTATTAATGGGTTATGAAATGCAGAATATAATGTTCCTCTAATTTTTTTGTTGGTCTTACTAACACTCAAGGCAAGGATTATATAATTTATACCCTGAAGCAAAAACTGGAGAGTCTTGACCAATTTGACCTGATAAACAAACACAATTGTTTATAGATCAACTCTTGAAAAATCTCAACTCTATTCTCCACCCCGCAGCGAAGCGCGGGCGACAAATCTAGTATATTTATATAAAGGGATTCGACACATGGCCCCCTTTGTCGCTATTTCTTTTTAAGACCTATGTTAGAATCATATATTTGTATTTATATAAAGGGATCCGACACGTGGCCCCCTTTGACGCCCTTTCCTTTTAAGACCTAGGTTTAAACCCCCTTATTGGTTGTCAGCAAATCATAAAAATAGTCCCAACAATTACTAACTAAAAATAGCTAGGGCAAGTAGGGGTCGAATCCACAAAGAGATAGGATATTCTTCTCTTTCCAATTATTTTACTTAAAGTAAAGAAAATTTTGAAAGCGAACTAAACTAAATCAAACAGACAATTGAAATTAACTAAGAAAGCAATAAAGAAAATTAAAACCAGAACAGTTAATCAGAAAGCAGTGAATAAATTGAGAAAACAATTAAAACTACGAAAACCCTCCAACATAGAATTAATATCCCTCTTGACAAAAATAACATGGATCATTGATATCTAAAAATTATGAAAACAATGGATAGTTTGTTTGGAATTAAATCCTAAATTACCTAGATTAGATAAAACTCTTGATCCGGTGTGATTTATCCCTTTTATTCTTTAAACTTAATTACCTCTTGATCCGGTGTGATAATTGCTCAAGAACAAATCATTAAGAACTTAGTAATTTATGAACAAGCACAACAAACAATTAAATTATCTATTGATTCTTAAATCCCTTGGAAGGAAGATCCTTCACCTCCAATTGCTACCAAACAATTAAACCCAAAGATCCTTCAAGATTTAATTTAGCTAATGCAAACTCAATTATCATGATAGTGCCGACTCCAATCAATCAAAACAAGTTAACATAGGATTAAAACCGAGATATAAGAAATACCCAAAACAATTTTTATATATAAGCACAGAATCTCACCATAATATATGTCAAGAGATCAATTAAATTCTACATTGGAGAAAAGAAAAGGATTACTCACTCATGAATTAAGTAAGCATCCGAAGAATAACAAGAAAACTTATCTATGGATGAAGGAGGGAGAGGAGGCTTGCGGCTCTAGGCTTCTCCAAGTCTTCAACAATTCTACAATATTTTCTAATGAGTAATACATAAAAACCTAGACCTAAGGAGGGTATTTATAGTGGAAAATAACCTAAAGACTCCAATTAGACTTATGATAGGACTCTAGGTCGGTTTAACCCTTAACTTGGTCTCCAAGTTGGATTAAAAGTCTTCTTAGGCCGAAATTATGGATAAAATCAGATCTTGAAAAATTCTGGAATCGAGCAGAGACTTTGATAGCAATTTCGGCCTTGAAGATGGCAGAAATGGGCTTCGGGCTTCAAAGCAAAATTGTAGATCTCAAAGTCCTCTTTCCAACGCCTACTGATCGTGTCGTCTATGACCATAAAAATAATCCCCACAAATAACTAACTAGAATAGTTAGGGCAAGTAGGGGTCGAATCCCACAGAGAAGGTTTATGTGATGAACAATTAAAAGATAGAAAGATCTTTTCCAAAAATCGATTAGAAAACAGGGGATTAAATAAATAACAATTATAAAGAAAACAATTAAACTAAAAATAAGCAAAGCAAATCTAAATCTAGATCTAAAGCAGATTAATAAAGCAAATTAATAAAGCAAACAATAATTATAAAGCATACTTCTTCACCAGTGGTATCCTTCAATCAAATTAACTATGAATCCTAGATTTAAAAGGTGAATTTCGCATCTTATTCTTGACTGACAACTGATATAGGTTTCCCAACATGTATTTTAGATAAGAGGCCGATTAGAGCTGCAGTTATCCCTATTATTCCTTCAGCGATCGATTACTTTCTTAGGGCTTAAAGATCACTTGAGAACAAAGCATTAAGAACAATTAATTTTACACACATGCCTACAAGTAGAACCATACGAAGAGAAATTTCTCGCCCTCCGGTAGACAAATACCCATTAAGCAGCGATTAAACAAACCTAATTTGCTACATACAATCAAACTTGAGTGATTAATTCTAAGTATGATCTAGCCATAGATCTTCCTCTTACATCCTTAGTGGCCACATAATTCAGATAAGATTCAGAATCATAAAATTATTCTAGGGTTTTGACTACTATCATCAAGAACTTAACACAAAATTATAAGTATAGAAATCTCACCATAATTAATTGATTGAATTCACCAAAGGATCAAAAGTATTAAGGATTTAGCTACTCATGGATTTAGGAAAATCCATGAGAGGCATAAGAATACTTACAGAACTGGGAGAGGCGGAATCTCCCCTTTGAAAACCCTAGGGACGTCGACTCCCTCTATTGCTAGAGAGGGTGTCGACTTCTCCCCTTCTAAAACTAGAGAAAAACCTAAAAATTAAAGAAAAGTAGAAAAAGAGAATTATCTAAACCTATGATGTGTATCTAATGTGTGTTTTGTGATACAGGAGGTAGCTATTTATAGTGGAGGAATAGGGTAGGACGGTTTAGGCTCTTTTCTTGGTCTCCAAGTAGGATTAGGTGTCATCCTAGAGTAGACTCCAAGTCAAAAGAGGACTTCTAGAATTTCCTGGAAATTTCTGGATTTGAGCAGGGACTTCGACTTCAGTTTCGGACTTGAAGATGGCAGATCTGGGCTTTGCACTTCAAAAGAAAGTTGTAGAGCTCGGAGTTAGCTTTCCAACGAGTACTCATGGGTCTAAAACGAACATCTGAGCAGAAAGTTATGGCCTTTCTATGAAGACTGCGCTGAAACCGGACTAATATCGCAAATCTACGGGATTAATGCGGGATTTGGATATTATTTTGGATATGGGGCCTACAAATTGGGATTTAAACTCCAATTATAGGTTTATATGGGCTGAGTATATTCCCATATAAATAATCCAAAAATCCTCAACTTCAGGGCTTCTTCTGGGCTTGTCTTCAATCCTTAACAAATTAAGCTCCAAATCTTCAATTTTGCTTCTTGAATTAATTCTTCAAAATATCTTCAATCACGAACTTCGCATCTTCAAATCTTCATTCCAAATGGCTAAATCCTTAGTTGAGTAAAAAGTCTCCAAAATAGCTCCAAAAAGAGTGAAAAAACAATAAGTTTTCACTTTTCTTGTCTTCAGGACCTAAAAACACAAATACTAACAAAATAGGGTAAAAACACATATAAAAATAGCAAAAAATATATAAAAATAGCTATAAAAACATGCATAATTTGAGCTCGATCACCTACTTACGGGCTCAATTTGGAGGTTTGAGCGGAAAGTTATGGCCTTTTATTGAGACTGCGCAGAATCCTAATCCAACTAGGACTAGTATTTTGGGATTTGAATATTTATCTGGGCTTGTGCGGCACTGTCGCAACGTCCGGGTCCAAGGGGTACCACTAAACCTAATAAAGTCTACTTAACCAGAGATTCTATGGTCCGGGAGTCGAGTACGTGTGGGGAAGGATTAGCACCCCCACGACGCCCGTCAAAAGGCGGCACTGACTAGTTTAAAACTAACTATGGGTTTTCTATTTTTGGTTGTTTCTATTCCTAAATATTTTCATGCCATTAAGAAATTTTATTAATCTTTGAAATTAAGCTAATAAACAAGCAAAAATGGGTTTTGGATTTTTGAAATAGGAATGTTGAGAACTTTTCCGTTTTCTATTTTGTTCTCTTTTTGGACTGCTCATGAGAGGATTTTTTTTAAAACTTACCTTTAAACGACTCGGTTTAAATACTTGTTGACGAGAACCTTCCCATTTTTGTAAAAGAAACTGGACGGGAACTTTCCCTTCCGACAACTAAACCAGAAACTAAAACTAGTGGGAACTCCCTCGTCTTTTGAGAACTTTGAGTAAAAAGACTCTTTTTGATTAATTGATTTTTTTGTCTTTCGAAAAACCAAAGAGAACATATGCAAGAACAAACTCTTTTTTTAATTTTCGAAAAAATGTTTTTATTCTTTCTTTTTTTGGATTTTGTTAGTAACTAATTCTCTTTTTGTTTTTAATTAACTCAATTACCCTGAATTAAGCCATTTTATTTTCCCTAATCTCTGCTTCTTACTAAACTTAATTACCCTGAATTAAGTTACTTATTGAACTACTTAATTACCCTGAATTAATTTACTTATTAACTCACTTAATTACCCTGAATTAAAGTAGATTACTGACTCACTTAATTACCCTGAATTAAGTTGCTTATTACTGATTCACCTTTTCTTACTTCTTAAATCCTGGTCTTAATCTCTTTTTTGGATTTTTATCTTTGAAGACTAAAAAGAAGACAATTTTCGACACAAACTCTTTTTAATTTTTGAAGAAAATAACTTTATTAACTCCTTTTCAATTTCCTCTTTTTTTTTTTGGATTTTTCTTATCAATTTATTGAAAATTACTAAGTCTAACCCTAGATGCATGAATGCACATGATGCATGATTTCCGTTTAAAATGCAATTTTTACCAGGTGATTATACGAGAGGCATCATTTGGGCACCTTCCACTTGATTGGTACCCCAAATAAATGCCTCAAGCCTAGGAAGTTCGGATTAAAATGGACAACTCTGTTGACATTTTAACCGATTATTCCATCATCGAAGTCCATTTATTTTTGGTCAAATGAGCATGGCATCAACAATATTTAAGGAAACTAACATGGATGCATATGAAGTTATTCCTAAATTTTAAACTTAACTTATTTAAGAAATTAACTTGATTGAATTTTAATATGAAGCTTTAGGCCCAAATTGATATTTCTTAACACTAATGTAAAACTAAAGCCCAAAATGTAGCTCAAAGGATATGAGACCAAAAAGCTACTCCAAGACCAAACAAGCATTGAAGCCCAAAACAACTAGTAAGCAAACAAAGTAAAACCCAATATATATATATATATAAAAGAAAGCCCAAGTAAGTACTAAAAATACAAGTATGCCACATAATCCAAATCCTTAATTTTAACCATTATATTCCTAAAAGTTTTACTAAATATCATATTTTAGTAAAGCTACTCAATAAGTATCTAATTGATTAATTACCATTTAACTAGTCTAATCATGAACTAAAAAAAAATCTAGCTTTATTGATGAAGTAAATTACTAAGTTTTACCGATTGCCATTTAAAAATAGTTATTATTTTCTAAAATGTTTAATTCCTAAATTATCAAAGAACATTAGTTATTAATATTCCTCTTCTACCTTTTCTTGAAGTAATATGCTAAATGTTAACTACCTGATATTAGTGTTATTAACAAATATAAACTATATTAATCCAATAATTTTTCTAGACTAAGTAAGAGAACAACAATTAAATTTAGAATTAAACTAAATAATATTAATCTAACCTAAAATTAAACTAACAGGCACCAAATTGAACTAGTTTCAACTAAAAGGACCAAATCAAACCAACATAGGGAATTAATTGAAAACGGAACAAAATAAATGCATTTAAAGGCACACTCTTGCGAACTTTGGGACTTGATTGATTTAAAATGAGGACTAAATTGAATGAAAAATTAAATGTGATGCATGCAATTAGAATAAGACCCGAAACTAAGGAGGACTATAAATATCAACTTATCCCTAACATTTTAACCAAATTTTTACCTAATGCGCCGCCGCCGCCGCCTAAACAGCCCGCCGGAAATCTTCTCCAAGGGTGGCGTCGCCGCCTGAACCTTCACCGGAGCGCCGGATGGCCTCGGAAAATTACAGCTCGCCTCGCCTCAACCCTCTGAATACAGCGCCGTCGTTGACTTTGCTGTAAACAGCCTCCAACAGCCTCAAACGTATCTAAACCGAAGCTACCTTCAATCCTCAGATCTACCAGATCTAGCCGTCCGATCGAGCTAGCTTTTAGGTATTTGAATCTCCTCTCTTTATTCTATTTATTTACCAAGTCCTATTTAAATCTAGGTATTCCATCGCATGATTCTGTTTAAGCCTATCTTAACCTTATTTTTTTCAGTTTGTTTGTTTGCAAGAGACGAACTCACTAGAGGAACAGGGGCGAGCAAGGAGAAAAATGGGCTAAAGAAGGGTCAAGGGAAAAGGTACTAACTTTTTCTTCTTTTTGGGTTTTCTTGTTGTCTATGTGAATGGGAATAGAGAAGCAAAAGGTTGAGTCTGCTTTTTTTCTACTGCAAAACTGTGGAAAGGAAGATAAAGCTCTTTTTTTTTTTTTCCGTTTTCTGAAAAGGGAAAACTAGGGTTTTTGTATGCTTTCTGTTAGTGGAAGATGGAAAAAAAAATGGCTAGGGTTCTTTTTTTGAGTCTTGGGTTCTGTTGAAAAGATGAAGAGCAGGAAAACTAGGGTTTTTTTCTGAGTCTTGGAAATTGTCCCCCCATCCCCCTCTTTGTCTTGTGGCCTTCTCTATTTATTCACCAAATATTTTTTTTAACCTTGTTTGCTAACTGGCCTCTTTTGTCTCTTCTGCAGGTGAAAAATTGGTTTAGCACCGACTCTCTTATTGTGCAGGTGGCATTTTAGGATTGAAACCGTGTAAGGACCACCGAAATTCCACACGGTTTGCACTCTCTCACCCTTGTGTTTGTCCTTAGCTTTGCTGTTTTGTCTTATTGAACCTCACCGAAAATTTTTCTCTCTGCAAGTTGTTTGTTATTTTGGCAACTCACGTGTTGCCTCTTTCTCTAGAGCATGCTGAGCTGGCAAATCAAACAGTCTTGAAACCTTCGGGGACCCATCAAAGACTGCCACGTCATGGTGATCACTCTTTCTTATTTGATGGTGAACTATTCTCTGCAGTTTGACACTCCCTCTGTCGTTTTTGATTTGTTTCCCATGTTGTCTGTCTTGCTGAATTTTCTCATTTTCCATTGGTCTTGATCATGTTGCTGCTGCCTTATTGGATGAACTGATGATGATGATTATAATATGCTATTACATGCTAAAATGCTTCCTAATTGATTTGAGTCTAATACTAATGTAAAATGCTTGTGTTGCGGGTGTGAGTTAGCTATTATTTTTTGTAAAAGAAACTGAAATTGATGAATGCTGGTGGTGCTTGATGTCTAAGTGCTGGTTGAGTGTGAAAATGCAGAATGAAAGTATCAAAGTGTATGCTTTTGTGATGTATGTGTTGGTGAGATGCAACGAACTTGAGATCGCATGCACAATGAATAGGCCCAGGAAAAATAATACTCTGTATAAGACAGAATGCATTGAATGTGTGTATGATGAGAATGCTGGTATGTGCTAATCTGATAATGCAATTTTGACAATGAATTTGAAATGAGTGAACACAAGATACTTGCTGAAATGAATGACTGAACTAAGCTAGGGAAATGCAACTCATGCTTTGATATTTAGATGTTGTTTATGGGTATCACTTGACACTGGGGTATGCATGCTGACTTTAAAATGCTTGTAGTGTATGAGTGTGAAAGTGTGTGAGTATGATGTGCAGTGAAATGTGATGAAATTGCTAAGAATGATGTGATGAAATATGCATGCAGGAACGCTAGGATTATGCCTATGCATGTGAGTGTAAATGCAGTTCTGTCTTGATGAGAAATGCGCTGGACTTTTGGGAAGTTGTTGTCTAAACGATTGCATGTGATTGATGACAGGATTTGGAAACAAAAGTGTATGTTTAATGAATGTGAGAAATGTAAATGGCCTACTATGAGAACGTGCAACAAGCTATCAGTGCTAACAACAAGAATTGAAACTGTTTTTATTGTGTTGAATTGTGGTGAGGTTTGCATTGGGATTTCGCCTTGTGGGAATCAAACTGTTAAGTAATGTGACAAGGGATCTAAATCCTCGTTGCCTTGTATATTGTAGTCTAAAAGGAAAACCACCTTGTAATTTGAACATGAAAAAGAAAGGACTCGAAAAAGAGACTTCTTTTGTAGTTTTCTAATTTTCAATTTTTTTGTATTTTTTATTTTTTAATGACTATGCCATGTAAATGCAAATGTAAATTCTACTTCTACTAAATGCAATGTGAAATTAGTCTACTTAATATGAACCAAATTGTGTAAGATGACTTAATATTAACATAAACGGAATAATTGACAATGCAAAATTACTATTCAATAAAACCAAAATGAAAATGCTTTTGGGCTTTTCAATTTTGAATGTAAAAAACGGAATGTAATATGTTAATGCAAGACCAAAAGAAAAGCAAAGCAAATAAAGAAAAATATGGACTAATTTAGTAAAATGCTGAGTACTGAACTACCAAACGCCCAGAATGCCCCTGGTGTAACCCTAATGCAGACTAAAAAAAGAAAAAAGAAAAAAAATTAATCTATACTAAAGGATACGGGCCAAAATGGGTGTCTACAGGCACAAATTGGGATTTTAACACCAGTTGTGGGCTTATATGGGCTGAGTATTTGACCAGTCGTTGATCAAATCACAAGATAAATTCCCCACAAACCAATTAACAAATAGATAAACTACTTAGGTAGGGCAAGTAGGGGTCGAATCCACAAGGAAGGTACGAATCAAAGTTAAATCTTACAGAAGAAATTCTAACCTAGAAAAGATATTTTTGGGTTTTTCAAAATAGATTAATTAAGCTAGAAAACAATTAAAAGAAATCTAAACTAAAGATTTAAAATAGAGTTTAGTAAAAACAATGAGTAAAAACATACTTCTTTTCCTTTAGGTTACTACTTTGATCAAGTGAATCATGGATCATGGACACTAAACATAAATTTGGCTTAGATTGCAATCAATTAAGAATCATAAATTACTCTAAATCGGTATATAGCCTAAGACGTAAATATCAACTTTCATTGAAACAAAGTAATCCTCTTAACATCTTAAACAACTCCATTTAAATAATTGGTATAGGAACAAACGTAATGCTAATTCCAACATGCTAATAAGATTAATCCGCATCTCGCTGACAATTAACCTCAAATGTTATAATCTATGGTTTCAGCCCTTCATATAACAAGCATTAAGTTTTATAAATCCACATGCATGATAAATCAATACCAAACTTGCCTACGTCAATTTCCATCTCGGCCTAAAGATTTCAGCAAGGTTTGATATCCCATTGAACCTAGGACTCCTGGAATTACAATTGTTACTTGGACCAATTTTAGCTTGACTCAAGCTACTTGAATCTAACTATAGCATTCATAAATCTCAAGATATGTTGTACACCAAATCAATCAAAGTATGAACACATAAGATGAAGCATAGAGATAAGAAACATATTTAAACAGAAAAAGCTCAAATTATTAAGAACAAAAGTCTCACCATATATTCATTGATCAAAAGTACCTAAGGAAAAGAAGTATAAAAGGTTTAGCTACTCATGGATTGCAAGCAATCCATGAGAGACTTACAATGCTAGAGGCTGGCTGCCTCCTCCCTCTCCTTGGACGG
>AWWV01012061.1:0-47547 GCA_001974805.1 Corchorus capsularis | reverse complement strand
ATGTTTTGTAGTACTCATAATGAGAATAAATTGACTCAATTAAATTTAAAATTATGAAAATCCATAGAAATTTTTGTAATATTTTCATTAAAATTTTCTGTGTTTTATTAAATTATACAAATTTTTAAAGATAAATTATATTTATTTTTTTCTATCTATAGCATGGTACTATAGTGTGCTGTGTGCCCCCACAACATATAATTCCTGGATCTGCCCCTGCCCACGACGCCTGTCAAAAGACAGCACTGAGTTTCCATCATTGGTTGTCATTATTCCTAAATTTTTAGTGGTTTAAAGAAAATAAATCCTTTTACCGATTTTAAAAACAAAGTTATATAAGCACAAACGAGTTTTGTATATTTAAAAAAAATGTTAGGATTCAAAAGAAATGACTAGACCCTTTGATCAATCTCTTATCCCCATTCTACTGTTTGTTCTCTTATGGGCTCCTCATGAAAGGAATTTAAGAAATCCGGGCTAAAAATAATTCTTTTTGGAGAAAAACCGAAAATGGGAACCTTCCCCTTTTGAAGAACTGAAAATAAGGTGGGAATCTTCCCCTTTGCTTGGAAACAGAACTTCATTGATTTTGAATTTTGGAATTTCTTTCAAAAAGAGTTCATTTTGATATTTTTGAATTTTTAATCTTTTTATCCCTTTATTTAGGTTTAAAAACCCTTCTTAATTTTGAAACTTTCTTTCTTTTTCTTCTTATGGATCCTTTTACTTACCCTTGAATTTTGAATTACCATTTGTGAAAACCTTTCTTAATTTTGTAAAGAAATTACTTACTTTTTGATTTTTTTTTGGGAAATCTCATTTAATTAATTTTGAAAACCATTTTCATTTCCCTTTTATTCATTTTTTAGAACTTAGTCTCTTTGATTTGCAAAATAAAAAGTTGACTCTCGGGTTTAAGAGCAATGAAAAACACAAATCTTTTTTGAGTTTTTTTTTTGAAAGCAAAGCATTATATTTTGATCTTAAATTTATGAGCATTACTAATTTTAACCTATATATGCATGAATGCATGTGATGAATGCCCTTCCAGTTAATACGAAAATTACCAGGTGATTACACGAGGAACACTGATCGAGCCAAAAACAACCCTATTTTTATGGCTATTTTACTATGTTTTTGGGTCTATTTATAATTTAATTTGCCTTATCTTGATAATATTTGTGTTTTTAGTCTTTATGAGATGTGAAATTGAGAATTTGCTTATTTTCACTACTTTTGGAGCTATTTTGATGACTTTTTACACGATATGAGCAAAGTAATTTTGAGTATAGATTTGAAGATTCATAGTTCGTTATTAAAGATTTCTTGAAGACAATTTGAAGAGTTGAAGATCATTGAAGAATTATTTTAAGGAGCAAGAATTGAAGATCTCTTGACTTATATCATGGTGAGATTTTGTGCTTATATATGAAAATAGTTTAGGGTATTTCTTAGATCTCTGTTTTAATTCTATGTTGCTTGTTTTGATGGATTGGAGTCGACACTATCTTGATAAGTTAAGTTAACATTAGCTAAATTAAGTCTAGAACTAATACTTTAGATTTAATTGTTTGTAGTAATTGGAGGAGAACTAATACTTCCTTCCAAGAGAGATAAGAATCAATGGGAGAGTAATTGCTCGTTGTGCTTGTTCATAAATTACTAGTTCTTAATGCTTTGTTCTTAACAAATCTCTAAGTCCTAATAAGGTAATTGATTGTTATAAATGAAAGGGGTAAATTAAGGTGGAAAAGAGACCTTTTATCTAATTTTGGTAATTTCGGATTTAATTCCAAACAAGCTATCCAATGTTTTCATAATTTTTAGTTATCAATGATCCATGATTAATTGTCAAGAGGGATATTAATTCTATGTTGGAGGGTTTTCTTTAATTGTTTTGTCAGTTTATTCACTGCTTTCTAATCAATTGTTTTCTTTAGTTTTCATGATTGCTTTCTTAGTTAATTTTACTTGTTTGCTAAACTTAATTCAATTCTACTTACAAAATTCTCTTTATTTATTTTGTTTTTAATAAGAAAAAGAATAATAACCTATCTCTCTGTGGGATTGACCCCTACTTGCCTTAGCTATTTATAGTTAATAATTGTTGGGATTATTTTTATGATTGCTGACGACTGATCATAAATTTTGGCGCCGTTGCCGGGGAGATTGTGTTTCAATTTCTTTTTCTTTATTTTTTTCTATTAGATTTGCATTTGATCATCTTTGTTTTGTAGAAAAATCTAATGGAGCAATTAGGTACGTTACGGGAGCTGAATTTCAACTGTGAGATGCCGCCGCTTTGCATTGATTATCCTACTTTGGATATGAGTTGCAAATTGCCGTCAACAGTAATCCGCATGATGCCTACTTTTCAAGGAGAATCTCATGAGAACCCTCATGAGCATCTACATAGTTTCTTTATCAATTGTGCCATAATCACTGGTATGCCTCAAGAGGAAGCAAGACTTCGTGTTTTTCCTTTGACATTAGAAGGAAAAGCGAGACGCTGGTTCATAAGTCTACCATCAAAATCCATAAATTCTTGGAAGAAAATGGAGGCAGTAATTTTGAACAAGTTTTTCCCTGAAGCAAAGCGCGCAGATGTCAGAAAGAAAATCACTACTTGTCAACAACTATGTGACGAGAAGTGGCACCAATACTGGGAAAGGTACAACGAGATCTGTGCAAGCTGCCCCTACCACAACCTGAGTAAAGCACTTCTTATCCAAAATTTCTATGATGGATTACTCTATGACGATCGAATGTATATTGATTCTGCAAGTGGAGGGAGTTTTACACTCAAAACCCCCGAAGAAACAAGGAAGCTGCTCAACACCATGACTGAGAATATTCACCAATTCAGCACAACCAATGAAGCTGACACAACAAAGGAGATAGAGATATCAGAAATCCACAAGGAATTGAAGGAGTTTGTGGATCAAACTAATCACACCATAACCTCACTAGCAAAGATGTTTGCCGACTTCATGAATATTCAATCACAAGCTTCTGCCCAAATTCCCTCATATGTGCTGCAAAGACATATGAGAGAAGACACACAAGGATATGGAATCAATGCAATTGAAGAAACTCAACAATGGTATGCACAAAAGATGGAATTGCCTGATGTTCCATCCCCACTTGCGATATCATCACTTTCAGCACCTGTTTTCCCTGCGATGCCACCACCTGCTACTATATCCAGTGAGCAATTGCCAAGAGATGAGGAGATTTCGACCAAAAGCAAGGAGGATCAACTTACTTCATCACCAAAAGCTTCTCGACCTCAATCAAAATCTGGATGGATGAAAGAGATGGAGGCTATTCATGATCCACCACCGTTTCCTCAAAGGTTTGCAAGTCAACTAAATTCACTTCGGCAATTAGAGGTAAATATTCCTTTGCTTGATGAAATTGCAAAAGTGCCCAGGTACGCTTCTTTTCTCAAAGAATTATGCACTACTAAGAGTAAGTTTTCTGAAAAATTTGCTTGCATGAATGAGAATATATCTGCTGCATATCAGAGGAAATTGCATCATAAATGCAATGATATAGGATCTTTTTCTATCCCTTGTAAAATAAGAAACAATAAGATAGAAAAAGCCATGTGTGAATTTGGATCTCCAATTAATATTATGTCTTTTTCTATATATTCACAATTGAAAATAGAACCTATGACTAAAACTGATCTTACTGTGCAATTTGCTGATAGAACTAACATTAAGCTTGAGGGATTAGTTGAGAATGTTTTAGTGCAGATAGGATATTTTGTTTTTCTTGCAGATTTCTATGTCCTGAAGATTAGTGAAGATGACCTTTATCTCCCTCATTTGCCGCTGCTGCTAGGAAGGCCCTTTCTATCCACAGCCAGAACAAAACTTGACATGCAAGATCGAAAACTCAGCATGGAATTTGATGGTGAAATTATTGAATTCAATATAAATGAAGCCATGAAATCTACTGCTGAAATCCATTCCATCTGTGCTATTGATGCTATTGATGTTTGTTCTGAACAAGTTCAATCGCTTCACCATGAAGATGAACTTGAATTGGTCCTTACAAAGAGCCTGGTTGAAGAAGAAATCAAGGAAGCAGAATCCTGACGCCTGAAGATGTAGCGGAAACCATCAGAGATTTGGAGACACTTTTTGCAATTGAGGAAAAGGAATCGGTTTCCTATGTTCAATTGGAACCGACGCCTAAGCCCAAGCCATCTATCATTCAACCTCCTGAAGTCAAGCTGAAACCACTTCCTGAAGGCTTGAAGCATGTTTTCCTTGGTGACAAAGAGATATGCCTGTTATTATTTCAAGTAAATTGAATAATTTACAAGAATAACAACTAATCCGAGTTTTGAAAGAATACAAGGAAGCCATTGGATGGACTGTAGCTGATATCAAAGGAATAAGTCCTACTGTATGCATGCATAGGATTCGACTTGAAGATGATGTAGTAGCAGTTCGACAGCCGCAAAGAAGACTAAATCCAAATCTTGCTGAAGTCGTCAAAGAAGAAGCTCTTAAATTACTTGAGTTGGTCTCATTTATGCCATATCAGATAGTAAATGGGTCAGCGCTATCCAAGTAGTTCCAAAGAAGTCTGGATTCACCGTCGTAGAAAACAAGGATGGAGAGCTCGTTCCTCAAAGACTGTAGAATAGATGGAGAGTATGTATCGACTACAGAAAGCTGAATGTCGCCACGAAGAAAGACCACTTTCCATTGCCATTCATTCACCAGATGTTGGAGAGATTAGCTTGCAAATCCTATTACTGTTTTCTGGATGGATATACAGGATACTTCCAGATTCCAATTGCACCTGAAGATCAAGAGAAGACCACCTTTACATGCCATTTTGTTATGTATGCCTATACAAGAATGCCTTTTGGTTTATGTAATGCACCTGCAACTTCTCAAAGGTATATGATGAGCATCTTTCAAAATTATGTGGGAGACAAGATGGAAGTATTCATGGACGATTTCATAGTCTATGGAGATAGCTTCAATCAATGCCTTCATAATCTAGAACTCATCTTAAAAAGGTGTGTTGAAACCAAATTGGTATTGAATGCCGAAAAGTGTCACTTCATGGTAGAACAAGGCATTGTTCCAGGTAATGTGGTATCCAAAGAAGGGATGCAAGTCGACAAAGCCAAGGTTGATGTCGTCCAGAACCTGCCTTATCCAACATGTGTCAAGGATATCCGCTCATTCTTAGGCCATGCTGGATTCTAAGGAAGATTTATCAAGGATTTCTCGAAGATTTTAGCACCAATGTGTAGATTACTTCAGAAAGATGTAGAGTTCGAGTTTGGAGATGATTGCAAAGAAGCATTTGACAAATTGAAGACTGCCCTCACCACCACTCCAATTGTGAAATCGCCTGAATGGAAACTACCGTTCGAGATCATGTGTGATGCAAGTGACGTCGCTATTGGAGCTGTTCTAGGTCAGAGAGTAGACAAGGTACCACATGTTATCTATTATGCTTCAAGAACTCTAGATACTGCTCAGAAGAACTACACCACCACAGAAAAAGAGATGTTTGCTGTTGTTTTTGCGTTGGAGGAGTTTTGTCCATACATCTTGGGATCTAAGGTGATAATCTACTCCGATCATGCTGCATTGAGATATCTCATGTCAAAGAAAGAAGCAAAAGCTAGGCTTATGTGATGGCTTTTGTTATTTCAAGAATTTGATATCGAAATCAAGGATAAGAAGGGAGCAGAAAACGTCGTTGCCGATCACCTAAGTAGAATTGAAGGCAAGGAAGAAGAGATTGCAATCAATGAAGCATTACCCTTTGAAGACCTGTTTGTCATTTCTCAACTTCCCTGGTATGCTGATATTGTAAATTACTTGGTTGTTCGTCGCCTTCCCCCAAATCTTAGCAAAGGAGCCAAGTTGAAGATCATAAGTGATGCTAAGTATTATCTTTGGGATGATCCATATTTATATAGATATGGTTCTGACCAATTTATAAGAAGATGCATCCTTGATAATGAGGTTCAATCCGTTTTGAAGTTTTGCCACAGCTATGAATGTGGAGGCCACTTTGGACACAAGAAGACAGCAAGGAAGATTTTGGATTGCGGATTCTGTTGGCCTAAAATCTTTAAAGATTCTTATGAATTCTGCAAGACTTGTCCTCGCTGTTAGATGGTTGGAAACATGTCGAAGAGTAACCAAATGATTCAATCACCTATATTCGTTGCTGAAGTTTTCGATGTATGGGGGACTGATTTCATTGGACCCTTTCCTCCATCAGAGAAGAAAAACTACATTCTTCTAGCTGTGGACTATGTTTCTAAATGGGTTGAAGCTATTGCTACGGAAAAGGATGATGCCAGAACAGTTGTCAAATTCTTGAAGAATAATATTCTTCATCGATTTGGGATACCAAGACTCCTTATCAGTGATCGTGGAACTCACTTCTGCAAAAGATTGTACAATCATTTGTCGAAAAATATGGAGTCAGCCAAAAGGTGTCTACTTCATATCATCCTCAAACCAGTGGTCAAGCTGAAGTATCTAAAGCTGATTTTGGAGAAGACAGTTAATGTTCAAAGAAAAGATTGGAGTATGCGACTAGGAGATGCTTTATGGGTCTATCATACAGCTTACAAGACACCACTTGGTATGTCCCCATACCGAATTGTGTTTGGTAAGCCTTGTCACCTTCCTGTGGAGATAGAACACAAAGCATGGTGGGCAGTAAAGCAATGCAATCTTGACTTTGACAAAGCTGGAATTCAAAGGATGTTACACTTACAAGAACTTGAAGAAATAAGGAATGAAGCATATGAAAATTCAAGGATCTACAAGGAGAAGACCAAGGCGATACATGACAAAGGAATTTTGCGAAGATCATTCCATGAAGGTCAAAAGGTTCTGTTGTACAACAACAGAGTGAAGCTTTTTCCTGGAAAATTACGAACAAGATGGCGAGGACCTTATGAAGTAGTCAAAGTCTATCCTAAAGGAGCTGTCGATATTCAGAATCCATAAACCAAGGTGCAAAACAAAGTCAATGGACAAAGACTCAAGCCTTTCTTCGAGCCAAATGCCAACACTTTCCATTGAAGAAATTAAATTGGAAGATCCAATTTATCTTCCAACTTGAGTATTGAAGAAAGGGAAAGTCGAGCTAATGACTTTAAACAAGCGCTTGTTGGGAGGCAACCCATCAATTTTAAGTTTTTACTATTTTTCTTTTATTTAAAAAAAAGGAAGCAAGGAACCATGACCGGTCAAGGCTCGGTACATGCCGCACCAACCCGTGCCATGGCCCGGGTATAACCAGGACATGCCGCGACTGTACCAGGCCACAGCCCGGCCATTTCCAGCACAGCCCATGCCAAGCTAGGATCTCACCAGGCCATCCGCGAATACAGCCAGGCCATGCCGAGCCAAGGACGCCACAACCGGATATTCTACATATTCACCCATTCCATGACGCGCCAATTCCGTGCCACCAATCCTAATAGGTAAGGGACTCCTATTCCAGTTACGTTTCTAACTATTCTCTTTAATTAAATAAACCTTTTAGGAATAGGATTTGATAACTATATAAAGGCACTTCTCCTCCCCTCTTTTTAAGTTATCCAGGTATGTTTCATGAACCTTAACTCTTTATTTTTGATAAGCTAATTTTTACATGCTTTGATTTCTTGATTTCTTTTACATTGAGGACAATGTGAATTTTAAGTGGTGGGGGGGGGGGGGGGTGAATACTTGATAGGGTTGATATTGAATAATTGAGTCATATGATAGTTTGTGTTTGCATGAGAACCTATGATTTGGATTAGGATTTGGATTGTTTATGGATTGATCTTTATTTCCCCAATTTTTGAAAAAGTTTTTCGACAAATTGATTTTTGGAAGACAAAATTTCTAAATTTTTCAAACTTTTTGATTTTTCATGTATATATTGAATAATTGATTTGATTATGATTGATGAATACTTAAAATTTTTAGTAATGCTTTATTCATTGATTGATTTATAGCATGTTGTTTGATTTCTTAGAATTAGGTATAATTGAAGTTTGTGATATGATCTTATTCATTCATTGCTTTTATGACTTATCTATTTCTAGAACTTGTGTTAAATCGTGACTGAAATTACAATTAAGAAAACATGTTATAGATATGTCAAGAATAAGTGTGGGGGACTATCTATTTAAAGGGTAATTGATCGTGTCGTCAATGACCATAAAATAAATATCCTAACAATTACTAACTAAGAATAGCTAGGGCAAGTAGGGGTCGAACCCACAGCGAAATTGGTTATTATTCCTTTTCTTAAAACAAAATAAAATAGAGAGAATTTTGAAAAAGAGTTTAAAATTAAATCTAACAAACTACAAAATTAACTAAGAAAGCAATCAAGAAAATTAAAGAAAGCAATTAATTAAAAAGCAGAGAATAAATTGAGAAAAACAATTAAAGAAAACCCTCCAACATAGAATTAATCTCCCTCTTGACATAAATAACATGGATCATTGATATCTAATAATTATGAAAACCTTGGATAGCTTGGTGATTTAAATCTTAAATTACCTCAATTAGATAAATTTACCGTTCTAGGGCTTAATCTACCCCTTTTACTCTTTCAACAATCAATTACCGTTCTAGGGCTTAAGGATCGTCTAGGAATAAAGCATTAAGTACAAGTAATTTATAAACAAGCACAACAAGCAATTTCTCGGTCATTGATTCTTATCTCTTGGAAGGAGGTCTAAGTCTCATCCAATTGCTACATATAATTAAATCTTAGTTTCTAATTCTAGATCTAATATAGCTAATGTTAACCTAATTTATCAAAGCAGTGTCGACTCCAGCCCATCAAAACAAGCAACATAGGATTAAAACAGAGATCTAAAAAATACCCAAAACAATTCTCATATATAAGCACAAAATCTCACCATGATAATAGTCAAGAGATCAATTAAATCCTACATTGGAGAAAAGAAAAGGATTACTCACTCATGAATTGAGTGAGCATTCACAAATAAGAAGAAGAGAACTTATCTATGGATGAGGAAGAGAGGGGGGCGGCGGCTCCTAGGTTTTTCTCCTCCAAATCTTCAACTAAACAATATATCTTATGAGAATAAAAATTACACACAAAAAATCTAGTCATAAGGTGGCTATTTATAGTGGAGAAACAAAGGTAGGGCGGTTTTGGGCTGACTTAGACTCCAAGTTGGATTAGATGTCATCCTAGAGTAGAATCCAAGTCAAAAGAGGATTCTAGAATTTTCTGGAATCTGGCAGGAACTTCGACTTGAAATTCGGACTTGAAGATGGCAGATCTGGGCTTTGCACTTCCAAGGAAAGTTATAGAGCTCGGAGTTAGCTTTCCAACGGCTACTCACGAGCTTAAAACGGACATCTGAACAGAAAGTTATGACCTTTCTACGAAGACTGCGTTGAAACCGGGCTTATATCGCAAATCTGCGGGATTATTGCGGGATTTGGATATTCTTTTGGATATTAGGCCTACAAATTGGGATTTTAACTCCAACTATTGGTTTATATGGGCTGAGTATATTCCCGTATAAATAATCCAAAAATCCTCAACTTCAGGGCTTCTTCTGGACTTGGCTTCAATCCTTTGCAAATAAGCTCTAATCTTCAATTTTTGCTCCTTGAAATAATTCTTCAATAGTTTTCAAGTCTTCAAATTATCTTCAAGAAATCTTCAAATCACGAACTTTGCATCTCCAAATCTATACTCAAAAATACTTTGCTAATATCTGTGTAAAAAGTCATCAAAATAGCTCCAAAAGTAGTGAAAATTAACAATTTCCAATTTCTCATCTTATAAAGACTAAAAACACAAATATCACCAAAATAAGGCAAATTAGAGCATAAATAGATCCAAAATCATAATAAAATAGCCATAAAAATAGGGTTGTTTTTGGCTCGATCATATTTTCCCCCACACTTGAACTTTGCTAGTCCCTTAGCAAAATCAATGTAAGTTAATTAAAAATCAATTTTCAAAAGATCAATTTGAATTCACACATATATCAAGGAATCAATCTAATCATGAAATCAAAATAACTAAGAACATTAACAATACTTAATCCAAGGATCAATAGATAACAAGCATTATCATTCTTAAGTAGCCATAATCAAAGTAGCTTAAATCACTCACCATCCTTTACATCTATAATTACTTCTTCCTATAGGCTTGCATCTTCATCAATCTCTCCATTACTCAAAAGATTACACATTATAAATAAATCAAAAGATTCATGTAGGTTATAATAGTTTTTCAAGGGTAATTTATTTTAGAAAACTAAGGTTACTAACCTCTGAAGTGTTCATGTTTAGGGGTTACTAACACCCTTTATTTTTATTGTTTTGAGGCTACTAGCACTCTAGAGGGACAATATTTCTGCCATTCCATGCCTCTTATCCTCTTCCCAAGGGTTACTAACTCCTTTTGTTTAAAGAGAAGAGTGACAACAATGGAACTTTTCAAATTTTTAAATTTTAAGGCAGAAGATATCTCTACTCCTCTTGCATGAAATCACTTCTTTTAGAAAATAATTTTAATTACCCTTTATATAGATAGTCCCCCACACTTATTCTTGACATATTCATAGCATGCTTTCTGAATTATAACTTCAATCAAGATTCAACACAAGTTCTAGAAATAGATAATCATAAAAGCAATGAATAATAAGATCATATCACAAACTTCAATTATACCCAATTCTAAGAAATCAAAACTTCTTGCTATAAATCAATCAATGAATAAAGCATTTTTAAAAATTCGAAGCATTCATCAATCATAATCAAATAAATAACTCAATATATGCATGAAAAATCAAATAGTTTGAAAAATCATCAAATTTTTAGTACTTCAAAAATCAATTTTTTCGAAAAATTTTCAAAAATTGGGGAATAAAAGATCAATCCAAAAACAATCAAATTTTTATCCTATGTTCTCATGCAACTCATGCAAAAACTATCAATCCATCAACAATCAAATTGTAATCCTAGGTTTTCATGCAACTCATGCAAAAACTATCATATGACTCAATTATCAAATAATAACCCTATCAAGTATTCACCCCCCCCCCACACTTAAAATTCACATTGTCCTCAATGGAAAAGCAATCAAGAAATCAAAGGATGCGAAATAGCTTAACAAAAATAAAAAGTTAAGGTTCATGAAACATACCTAGGCGGCTTTGATGAAGAGAATTGCTCAAAAAGACAATAAAAATTAAAGTGATAGGAAAATAAAACTAGATATTTTATTAATGAAACTTGAAAAATAAAGACATAAGAGAAAGGAAAATTAAAAATAAGGCATAGCTAAACCTCCTCTTCCCCTTCCTTATTCTCATCACAATCAGCATTGCTCTAGTCGACTTCTTCTCCCAAAAATTCTTCTAGCCGAAACTTATTCTCCCAAAAATTCTGCTAGCCGAAACTTATTCTCCCAATTTTGCTTCTTGTGTTTGATGAATAAAGAGGAGGGGTAGAGTGTCTTTATATAGTGATCAAGTCCTAAGTCTAAGAGGTTTTAGTTAGAGTAAAAAGTAAGAAAACATACTTTGTTTAGGAACACATTACCTATTTGGAAAATGAAAGCCATTAGGAACTCAATTTCCTAGTCAAAATAGGAAATTAAAATCCTAATGTACATGTGGATGGCACGGCATTTCTCCTAGCATGGCTTGGACTTGGCATGACAAGGACCTAGTTTTGGCCGGAACAAGGCCTGGTATAGCGCGGGTGAGGGCGGAGCGGTGGCTGGAGTGGCGCGGGACAGGTGCCCGCGGGATCCGGGCTGCTGCTGCTGGTGCTGCGCGGCATGGCCTGGCTGTACCGGCTGCGGCATGCTAGTGCTGCCTCTGCCTGGTGCGGTGCTAGCCGAGTCATGGCCTGGGCAATGCGCGGTTAGCAGTAGCCTGGGCTGGAGCGGCCTGCTGCATGGCATGGCTTGGTGACTACCGAGTTAAGGTGCTGCCTTGGTGATAGCCGAGCAATGGCATGAAGATGGTGCGGTATTGCCGAGCCATGGCCGGCCATGCTTAGCATGGTGCGCGGCATGGCCAAGCTATAGCCGGCCATGCATGCCGACTAACCGAGCTACAACCGGTTATGCATGGTTTAAAGCTTGATGCTTGGTACTTCTTACTCCTTGGATTTTCTTTTATTTAATTCATAAAGCCTAAAAATAAAAACTAAATTAAAATGGGTTGCCTCCTAACAAGCGCTTGTTTAAAGTCATTAGCTTGACTTTCCCCTTTCTTTAAATTCCTAAGTTGGAAAATAAATTGGTTCTTCCAACTCAATTTCTTCAATCAAATCTGCTGATAATGGCTCAAAGAAAGGCTTAAGTCTTTGTCCATTGACCTTATGCTGAGTTTTCTTAGTTGGGCTATAAATATCCACGGATCCATTAGGGTATACTTTCACAACTTCAAAAGGACCACCCCATCTAGATTTTAATTTTCCAGGGAATCCTTTTATTGAGCTTGTGAATAACAAAACCTTTTGACCTTCATGGAATGTTCTCCGTAATATCCTTTGATCATGTAAGGCTTTTGTCTTTTCCTTATAAATCCTTGAATTCTCATAGGCTTCATTCCTTATTTCTTCAAGCTCTTGTAATTGTAACATCCTTTGAATTCCAGCTTTGTCAAAGTTAAGATTGCATTGCTTAACTGCCTACCATGCTTTGTGTTCTATCTCCACAGGTAAATGACATGGTTTTCCAAACACAGTTCTGTATGGGGACATACCTAGAGGTGTCTTATAAGCTGTACGATAGGCCCATAAAGCATCTCCTAGTCGCAAACTCCAATCTTTTCTTTGGACATTGACTGTTTTCTCCAAAATCAGCTTCACTTGATGATTGGATATTTCAGCTTGACCACTAGTTTGAGGGTGATATGCAGTAGATACCCTATGGCTAACTCCATATTTTTCAACCAGTGATTGTACAATCTTGTTGCAAAAGTGAGTTCCACGATCACTAATGAGGGCTCTTGGAATCCCAAATCTATAAAGAATGTTATTCTTTATAAATTTGACTACTGTCTTTGCATCATCCTTCTCCGTAGCTACAGCTTCTACCCATTTAGAAACATAGTCCACAGCTAAAAGGATGTAATTCTTCTTATCTGATGGAGGAAAAGGTCCCATGAAATCAATTCCCCATATATCGAAGATTTCAACAACGACTATAGGAGATTGAATCATCTGGTTTCTTTTCGATATACTTCCAACTTTCTAACAGTGTGGACAAGTCTTGCAATGTTCATAAGAGTCTTTGAAGAGTGTTGGCCAATAGAATCCACAATCCAGAATCTTTCTTGCGATCTTCTTATGTCCAAAGTGGCCTCCACATTCAGAGCTATGGCAGAACTTCAGAACTGATTGGACTTCATGATCTGGAATACATCTTCTCATGACTTGATCAGATCCATGTCTCCATAGATACGGATCATCCCATAAGTAATACTTGGCATCACTTATGACCTTCAATTTCTTCTACTTGCTAAGATCTGGAGGTAGGCGGCGAGCAACTAAGTAGTTAACTATATCAGCATACCAAGGAACTTGAGAAACGGCTAAGAGGTCTTCAAAGGGTAGTGCTTCATTGAACACAGTTTCTTCTTCCTTGCTTTCAATTCTACTTAGGTGATCAGCAACGACGTTTTCTGCTCCTTTCTTATCCCTTATTTCGATATCGAATTCTTGAAATAACAAAAGCCATCGCATAAGCCTAGCTTTTGCTTCTTTCTTTGACATAAGATATCTCAAAGCAGCATGATCAGAGTAGATTATCACTTTAGATCCCAAGATGTAAGGTCGAAACTTCTCCAAAGCAAAGACAACGGCTAAGCATCTCTTTTTCTGTGGTGGTGTAGTTCTTCTGAGCAGCATCTAAAGTTCTTGAAGCATAATAGATAACGTGAGGTACCTTATCAACTCTCTGACCGAGAACAGCTCCAATAGCAAAGTCACTTGCCTCACACATGATTTCGAATGGTAGTTTCCAATCAGGTGGCTTCACAATTGGAGTGGTGGTGAGGGCAATCTTCAATTGGTCAAACGCTTCCTTGCAATCGTCTCCAAACTCGAACTCTATATCTTTCTGAAGTAATCTACACATGGGTGCTGAGATCTTTGAAAAATCCTTGATAAATCTTCTATAGAATCCAGCATGGCCTAAGAAAGAGCGGATATCTTTGACACATGTTGGATAGGGCAGGTTTTGGACAACATTGACCTTGGCTTTGTCGACTTGCATCCCCTCTTTGGATACTACATGGCCTAGAACAATGCCTTGTTCTACCATGAAGTGACACTTTTCGGCATTCAATACCAATTTGGTTTCAACACACCTTTTCAAGATGAGTTCTAGATTATTAAGGTAATAATTGAAGCTATCTCCATAGACTGTGAAATCGTCCATGAAAACTTCCATCTTATCTCCCACATAATCTTGAAAGATGCTCATCATACACCTTTGAAAAGTTGCAGGTGCATTGCATAAACCAAAAGGCATTCTTGTGTAAGCATACGTACCAAAGGGGCATGTGAAGGTGGTCTTCTCTTGATCTTCAGGTGCAATTGGAATCTGAAAGTATCCTGAATACCCATCCAGAAAACAATAGTAGGATTTGCAGGCTAATCTTTCCAACATCTGGTCTATGAACGGCAGTGGAAAGTGCTCTTTCCTCGTGGCAGAGTTCAGCTTTCTGTAGTCGATGCACACTCTCCATCCAGTCTGCAGTCCTTGAGGAACGAGCTCTCCATCCTTGTTTTCTACGACGGTGAATCCAGACTTCTTTGGAACTACTTGGACAGGGCTGACCCACTTACTATCTGATATAGCATAAATGAGACCAGCTCCAAGTAATTTGAGAACTTCTTCTTTGACAACTTCAGCGAGGTTTGGATTCAGTCTTCTTTGTGGCTGTCGAACGGCTACGACATCATCTTCAAGTCGGATCCTATGCTTGCATACAGTAGGACTTATTCCTTTGATATCAGCTACAGTCCATCCGATTGCTTCCTTGTATTCCTTCAAAACTCTAATTAGTTGTTCTTCTTGTAAATCATTCAATTTACTTGAAATAACAACAGGCAGTGTATCATTCTCTCCAAGGAAAACATGCTTCAGGCCTTCAGGAAGTGGTTTCAACTTGACTTCAGGTGGTTGAATGATGGATGGTAAAGGCTTGGGCGTTGGCTCTAGGCTGATGTAAGAGACTGATTCCACCTCTCTTTCCGTTGATCCTAAATCTTTGACAGCTTCTGCTACTTCTTCTGGCATCTGGACTTCTGCTTCCTCGACATCGCCTTGATGTAAACTCTTAGTAAGTACAACTTTAAGTTCATCTTCTTGGTTAATTGTTTGTACTTCTTCAGAGCAGATATCGATTGTGTTAATGGCAAAGATAGAATGGATCTCAGCAGGAGCTTTCATGGCTTCATTAATGTTGAATGTAATTGGCTTCCCATCAAATTCCATGATGATTGTTCCATCTTGTGCTTCAAACTTCATCCTTGCTAATGTTAGAAACGGTCTTCCTAACAGCAGTGGTAATTGAGGTAGATATAGATCATCTTCACTCATCTTTAGAACATAGAAATTTGCAGGAAAAGCAAAATCTCCTATTTGCACTAAAACATCCTCAACTAAACCCTCAGGTTTATGGTTAGTTCTATCAGCAAATTGGATAGTAAGATCAGTTTCAAGCAGAGGTTCTATTCCTAATTGCTTATAGACAGAATAAGGAATGATATTAATTAAAGATCCATATTCACACATGGCATTGTCCATTTTATTCTTTCCTGTATTGCATGGAATTGAAAAAGATCCTAAGTCATAGCATTTATGTCGCAATTTTCTTTGGTATGCAGCAGATATATTCTCATTCATACAAGCATATTTTTCAGCATGCTTTCTTTTATTGATGCATAATTCTTTGAGAAAAGAAGCATACCTTGGTACTTTGACCATCTCATTTACCATTGGAATGTTTACCTCTTCCGGAGTGAATTAAGTTGTTGTGCAAACCTTTGAGGGAATGGTAGTGGATCATACTTAGCTCGCATCTCCTCCATCCATTCGTCTTCTGATTGAATTTTATCAGCTTTTGATGGTGCAGCAGGTAAGTTGCTCTTGATTGACGTCTCTTCATCCCCTTGCATTGGTTCATCAAATACATCAGGGAAAACAAATGCTGGTGGTGAAGATATCGCAGGTGGTGCTAAAACATCAGGCAATTCCATCTTTTGTGCACACCAATGTTGAGTTTCTTCAATAGCATTAATTCCCGCTTGCGTATTAGTGCAACCTAGATTTGAATACAAGTGTGTTTGATGGTTTTGAGGTTGCTTCACCACTTGATTCAAAACTAGTTGTTGAACTAAATTGGTCAAGGAAGTAATTGCCGAATTGACTTTATCAAAACGATCATTGATCCCTTGAAGAAATTTTGGTTCAGGCTCCTTTGCTGATGAATTTGTTGTACTGAATTGATGGATGTTTTCTGTCATGGTGTTGAGCAGCTTCCTTGCTTCCTCCGGTGTTTTGAGTGTAAAGCTTCCTCCACTTGCAGAATCAATATACATTCGATCGTCATAGAGTAATCCATCATAGAAATTCTGGATCAAAAAGTGCTTCACTCAGGTTGTGGTAAGGGGCAGCTTGCACAAATCTCGCTGTATCTCTCCCAGTATTGATGCCACTTCTCGCCACGTTGTTGTTGACAAGAGGTGATTTTTGTCTGACATCTGCACGCTTTGCTTCAGGGAAAAACTTGCTCAAAAATACTGCCTCCATTTTCTTCCAAGAATTTATGGATTTTGATGGCAGACTTATGAACCAGTTTCTTGCTTTTCCTTCTAATGTCAAAGGAAAATTCGAAGTCTTGCTTCCTCTTGAGGCATCCCAGTGATTGCAGCACAGTTGATAAGAAACTATGTAGATGATCATGAGGGTTCTCATGAAATTCTCCATGAAAAGTAGGCATCTTGTGGATTACTGCTAACGGCAATTTGCAAGTCATGTCCAAAGTAGGATAATCAATGCAAAGCGGCGGCATCTCACCATTGAAGTTCAGCTCCCGTAACGTTTGTGGTTGCGCCATTGGATCTTTTCTGCAAAACAAGATGATCAAGTGCAAATCTAATAGAAAAGAAAAAGAAAAGAAATTAAAACACAATTTCCCCGGCAACGGCGCCAAAATTATGATCGTGTCGTCAATGACCATAAAATAAATATCCCAACAATTACTAACTAAGAATAGCTAGGGCAAGTAGGGGTCAAACCCACAGAGAAATTGGTTATTATTCTTTTTCTTAAAACAAAATAAAATAGTGAGAATTTTGGAAAAGAGTTTAAAATTAAATCTAACAAACTACAAAATTAATTAAGAAAGCAATCAAGAAAATTAAAGAAAGCAATTAATTAAAAAGCAGAGAATAAATTGAGAAAAACAATTAAAGAAAACCCTCCAACATAGAATTAATCTCCCTCTTGACATAAATAACATGGATCATTGATATCTAATAATTATGAAAACCTTGGATAGCTTGGTGATTTAAATCTTAAATTACCTCAATTAGATAAATTTACCGTTCTAGGGCTTAATCTACCCCTTTTACTCTTTCAACAATCAATTATCATTCTAGGGCTTAAGGATCGTCTAGGAATAAAGCATTAAGTACAAGTAATTTATAAACAAGCACAACAAGCAATTTCTCGGTCATTGATTCTTATCTCTTTTGGAAGGAGGTCTAACTTTCATCCAATTGCTACATATAATTAAATCTGAGGTTGTAATTCTAGATCTAATCTAGCTAATGTTAACCTAATTTATCAAAGCAGTGTCGACTCCAACCCATCAAAACAAGCAACATAGGATTAAAACAGAGATCTAAGAAATACCCAAAACAATTCTCATATATAAGCACAAAATCTCACCATGATAATAGTCAAGAGATCAATTAAATTCTACATTGGAGAAAAGAAATGGATTACTCACTCATGAATTGAGTGAGCATTCACAAATAAGAAGAAGAGAACTTATCTATGGATGAGGAAGAGAGGGGGGCGGCGGCTCCTAGGTTTTTCTCCTCCAAATCTTCAACTAAACAAATGATTCAATCACCTATATGATGGTTGGAAACATGTCGAAGAGGAACCAAATGATTCAATCACCTATATTCATTGCTGAAGTTTTCGATGTATGGGGGACTGATTTCATGAAGGTCAAAAGGTTCTGTTGTACAACAACAGAGTGAAGCTTTTTCCTGGAAAATTACGAACAAGATGGCGAGGACCTTATGAAGTAGTCAAAGTCTATCCTAAAGGAGCTGTCGATATTCAGAATCCAGAAACCAAGGTGCAAAACAAAGTCAATGGACAAAGACTCAAGCCTTTCTTCGAGCCAATGCCAACACTTTCCATTGAAGAAATTAAATTAGAAGATCCAATTTATCTTCCAACTTGAGATTGAAGAAAGGGAAAGTCGAGCTAATGAATTTAAACAAGCGCTTGTTGGGAGGCAACCCATCAATTTTAAGTTTTTACTATTTTTCTTTTATTTAAAAAAAAAGGAAGCAAGGAACCATGACCGGTCATGGCTCGATACATGCCGCACCAACCCGTGCCATGGCCCGGGTATAACCAGGCCATGCCGCGACTGTACCAGGCCACAACCCGGCCATTTCCAGCACAGCCCGTGCCAAGCTAGGATCTCACCAGGCCATCCGCGAATGCAGCCAGGCCATCCTGAGCCAAGGATGCCACAACCGGATATTTATAGCCGTTTGAGGATAAGTTTTGGAGCACAATTGAAGATCAGATTATTCTCTCTCTCCAGAATTTCAAAATCCCTAACATCCAAGTCTTGTTCTTAATTTAGTTCATCTAGTTTGCTTGGATATTTGAATTAGCGCTTAAAGTTTAAACCTTTACATTTTTTTTAAACCTGAATGTGTGTATTTTGATCTGTTGAGATAATTTCTACACTTTGATACTTGTTTATTTGTGTTTTTGCAAGTGTGGGTTTGCACTTGGGGATGTGTTGAGTGTGGGTTGGCACTCGGAATCAAAGCTTTGGGTTTGAAGCTTTTGGATTGTAATTGGTTTGGTGAAGACCTGGTTAACTTCACTGTTTAGTGGATTTGAAAATCCTTGGTGGGGTATCCAAGCTAGAGGATGTAGGGTACTTCACAAGTCAATGAATAAAAAATCAGCCTGCTGCAATATGAATATGAAACTTTCAAGATGATTCAAGATGACACAGTGACTTCACTGATTGACAGATTTAGCAGTATCACTAATCGACTAGGTCACTTGGGAAAAGCTATACCAGAAAGTGAACGAGTCAAAAAATTGCTAAGAGTATTGTCAAAGTCCTGGAACCCTCTGACCACAACTATTTGAGAGTCGAGAAATCTCAATGAAACTACCTTTGATGCGATTTGTGGATCTCTACTCACTCATGAGGTAGAACTAAAGAGCTGTGATGATGAAGAGAAGAAAAGAGCTGCTGAGAAGAAAAGAGGTTTAGCCCTAAAGGTCACTGCCCTTGAAGAGGAAATTGAAAGTATGACCATTGATGACTCTGATGAGAATTCTAATGAAGAGACTGCTCTCTTTACTAGGAGATACAAAAAGCTAGCTCCTTGGTAGAAGAAATCGTCTCTACAGGAAGAACTACAAGAAGGACAAATTCAAGGGTGACGCTGAAGAAAATATCAAAGCTTCTCTGTGTCTCATGGCCAAAGAAGATGAAACTGAGGTAAACTTTGTTTCTATTGTTTCTTTTGAAGAATTGCAGTTTGAATTTGATACTTTATATTATGGTTTTGAAAAACTGGCTACCAAGTATAAAGCTCTTAAGAAAATGAATTCTGGATTGATGAATGAATTAGACTGTTTAAAGAAGGAACTAACAAGCATGCAGGAATCAAAGAACACTACTGAGGAAGCATTAAAGCATGCAACAGAGGAAAAAGAGAAACTTGAGCATGAGTTAAATGAGCTTAAGAAAGCTGACATTAATGTCACTAAAACCTCTGAAGCAATCGCTTCAATGGTAACAGGAACTCAAGGAACTTTATGCCAAGAGCAATGGTATGTTATATATGTGGCAAAAGAGGCCATCAATCTCCTGACTGCTACCAGAGAGATTGGAATCAACCTAGGATCAAAAAGATCTGGGTGCCTAAAGGAACTTATGTTGTTACTAACCACCAAGGACCCATAGCAATATGGGAACCTAAATTTGCAAACTAAAGAACTGTGATTGCAGGTTGAGCATGAGCGGAACAAAGAATGTTTGAAGGCTCAACTGCAAAAGAGGAAGCTGTGGTACCTTGATAGCGGCTGCTGTAAACATATGACCGGTGATAAGGAACAGTTCATTAGTCTCACTAAAAAGGAAGGAAAAGATGTCACCTTTGGAGATAACTCTGAAGGGGAAGTGCAAGGAGTTGGTACTATTGAAGCTAGCACAACAACAATCAGGAACGTCCTGTTGGTGAAAGGTCTCAAGTACAATCTGCTCAGTATCAGCCAACTTTGTGACAAGGGATGGAGAGTCATCTTCGACTCCAAAAGCTGTCAAGTTAATGACATCAATACAAACAAGCTAATCTTCATCAGAAAGAGACACGTGAATGTATATATTGTCTACCTAGATGACTTGCAACTAAGCAAGGATGTGTGTCTCATGGTGAATGATGCCACTGTTAGTTGGTTGTGGCATAAGAGACTTGGTCATGCAAGTTTGAGCATTATTGCCAAACTTATTAGTAAGGATCTTGTCTTGAGCTTACCCAAACTGAATTTTAATACTAACAAAATCTGTGAAGCATGTCAGTTTGGTAAACAAGTCAGGAGCTCCTTCAAATCCAAAAATGTAGTCTCAACAACAAGAGCGTTGGAGTTCATACATCTAGACTTGTTTGGCCCCATTGATGTCCCTTGCATGGGAGGTAAATCTTATGGCTTTTTCATAGTTGGTGACTTCCTTAGATTTACCTGGGTTTATTTCCTAAGTCATAAAGATGAAGCTATTGATGTTTTTTCTAATCACTGCAAGAGAGTCCAAAATAAAAAAAGGCTTCACTATTATAAGTGTTAGAAGTGACCATGGTGGTGAGTTTGATAGTCATGTCTTTGAGGATTTTTGTAATGAAAATGGTTTTCAACATAACTTTTCTGCTCCCAGAACACCACAACAAAATGGAGTGGTGGAAAGGAAGAGCATAACTTTAAATGACATGGCTCGAACAATGCTTTGTGAGAATAATCTTCCAAAATATTTCTGGGTTGAAGCCACTAAAACTGCTGCCTATATTTTAAATCGTGTTTCAATTAGACCTATTCTTTCAAAAACTCCCTATGAACTTTATAACGGTAGAAAGCCCAATATTTCTCACTTTAGAAGATTAGGTTGTAAATGCTTTATTCTTAACAACGGCAAACACCCCATTGGCAAATTCGACGCTCGTAGTGATGAAGCAATTTTTCTTGGATATGCTTTGAACTCAAAAGCGTATAGAGTGTTTAACAAACATCCTTAGTAGTTGAAGAGTCTATTCATATTGTTTTTGATGAGACTGATAGTGCACCGAGATAGGTTGTGCAAGACGATGATGATGCAGGTATTGATGAGAGAAACAGGAAAGAAGCCGTGACCATTGCTGACACTAATGAGAAAGTCACTGAAGAGAGCAATGATAATCCCCCAATCGAAAGTCCTCAGAGGCAAGAGCAACAACATGAAGATCTCCCAAGGGCATGGAAATATGGAAAAAGTCATCCTCCTGATTTGATCATTGGAAATCCAAATGAAGGTGTGAGAACAAGTGGAACACTTAGAGAAGTTTGTGAGTTTGCTGCCTTCATATCCCAAATTGAGCCAAAAGTGTTTGAAGACGCTGAGAAAGAAGAAAGCTGGATGATTGCGATGCAAGAAGAACTAAATCAATTTGAAAGGAACAAAGTGTGGACATTAGTGCCACCACCAGCAGATCATCCTACTGTTGGCACAAAATAGGCATTCATGAACAAGCTAGATGAAAATGGCAAAGTTGTCAGGAACAAAGCCGGATTAGTTGCAGAGGGATACAACGAAGAAGAAGGGATAGATTATGATGAGACTTTTGCTCCTGTGGCAAGACTCGAAGCAATCAGATTACTTCTTTCCTTTGCATGTTACATGGACTTCAAGCTCTACGAAATGGATGTAAAGAGTGCCTTCCTTAATGGTCACATTCAGGAAGAAGTATATGTGGAACAGCCACCTGGCTTCGAAGACAGCAATCATCTTGATCATGTATATAGACTTCACAAAGCTCTCTATGGACTCAAGCAAGCACCTCGGGCCTGGTATGAAAGGTTATGTAAATTTCTCCTGGACAAAGGGTTCACAAGGGGAAGTATAGATACTACTCTTTTCATTAAAAAGAAAAAGTCCGATTTCCTAATTGTTCAAATTTATGTTGATGATATTATCTTTGGTGCTACTAATGAAAGCTTGTGCAAGTATTTTACTAAAGAAACGCAGGGAGTATTCGAGATAAGCATGATGGGAGAATTAAACTTCTTCCTATGACTTCAAATTAAACAATGCTCTAAAGGTATCTTCATTAGTCAGTCCAAGTATACAAAAGAAATGTTAAAGAAATTTGGCATGGTGGACTACAAACAAATGAAGACACCAATGGCCACTGGCACTAAATTAGATTCTGATGAAAAAGGTAAGGTAGTTGATCAGAAACTCTATCGAGGTATGATTGGCTCCCTACTCTATCTCACTGCAAGTAGGCCAGATATACTCTAGTGCTTGTCTTTGCGCTCGTTTTCAATCTTGTCCAAAGGAATCTCACCTTATTACTGTAAATAGAATCTTCAGGTACCTTAAGGAACCACAGGCCTAGGCCTATGGTATCCTAAAGGTTCCCTGTTAGATCTTGCAGGATATTCTGATGCTGATTTTGCAGGAAGTAAAACAGATTGAAAGAGCATCAGTGGCACTTGTCAATTTCTTGGGCAAATGCTAATGTCATGGTCAAGCAAAAAGCAAAATTCAGTAGCTTTATCAACAGCTGAAGCTGAATACATAGCTGTTGGAAGTTGATGTGCCCAATTAATATGGAATATGCATCAACTTCGAGATTTTGGAATTACCATGATGAATGTGCCACTCTACTGGGACAACAATAGTGCGATCAATATCACAAAGAATCATGTACGGCACTCAAGAACTAAGCATATTGAGATTCGACATCATTTCATCAGAGATCATGTGCAAAGAGGCGACATCAAAATTGAGTTTGTTAGTACTCTTAAACAACTTACTGACATATTTACTAAACCTCTCTGTGATGAGCATTTTAGCAGAATTAGGCATGAGCTTGGTATGATAGATTTTAGTAATGTTTAATTAATTGCTTCATTCATTATTTCATAACTTTGTTTAATATGTACATACATACATGCATATATACATACAAAACGTGTTGGATTTTTGCCCTCTAACACGCCTTTTCAGTTTCCCGCTTTTTGTGCTTGACACGTGCTTTTCATATCAGTACACTTTTTGAATTTCAAAAGTTGGTTTTATCCTTATTGGGGAAAGTCACTTCAAAATCCAAAAAGATTCACTTACTCTTTCCTTCTCTAGAAAAACTCTTTCCGTTTCAAAAAATTTCTCTCTCCCTCTCTATTTAATTTCTTCTTTCTTGTTCATCTCCCTCAGAAACCCTAACTCTTTCTCTCACCTCTATTCTCTTCTCTCTATCTTCCCTGTAAAAATATTTTCTCATCCATACATTCATTCAACCTCTGTTTCAAAAACTCTCACTCATCTACCAAGAGTAATGAAACAAGGAGAAAGCAACCAGGTTAAAAGAAAGCTTTCTGAGCTCGACGACATCGATGAAGAAAAGGAAGTTACTGTTCCAGCGAAGCGAGCAAAAGGCAGTGTAGAAAGGAAAGGAAGCTTTAATGGCGCTAGATTGGTGTTTCCAAAGCTCTCTAGACCCAGTAAAATCAAAAATCGGCTGAAGTATTGATCGAGCTCAAATTATGCATATTTTTATAGCTATTTTTATATACTTTTTGCTATTTTTATATGTGTTTTTACCCTATTTTGTTAGTATTTGTGTTTTTAGGTCCTGAAGACAAGAAAAGTGAAAACTTATTGTTTTTCACTCTTTTTGGAGCTATTTTGGAGACTTTTTACTCAACTATGGATTTAGCCATTTGGAATGAAGATTTGAAGATGCGAAGTTCGTGATTGAAGATATTTTGAAGATTTGAAGAATTATTTGAAGAAGAAAGAATTAAAGATTTGGAGCTTTATTGCAAAGAATTGAAGCCAAGTCCAGAAGAAGCCCTGAAGTTGAGGATTTTTGGATTATTTATATGGGAATATACTCAGCCCATATAAACCTATAATTGGAGTTAAAATCCCAATTTGTAGGCCTAATATCCAAAAGAATATCCAAATCCCGCATTAATCCCGCAGATTTGCGATATTAGCCCGGTTTCAGCGCAGACTTCGTAGAAAGATCATAACATTCTGCTCAGATGTTCGTTTTAAGCCCATGAGTAGCCGTTGGAAAGCTAACTCCGAGATCTACAACTTTCTTTTGAAGTGCAAAGCACAGATCTGCCATCTTCAAGCCCGAAATTGACGTTGAAGTTCCTGCATAGTTCCAGAAAATTCTAGAGTCCTCATCTAACTTGGAGTCTACTCTAGGATGACACCTAATCCTACTTGGAGACCAAGAAAAGGCTAAACTGTCCTACCCTATTTCTCAACTATAAATAGCCACCTCCTGTATCACAAATCACATACCTTTACACATCACAAATTTTAGATAATCCTCTTTTTCTACCTTTCTTTAGTTTTTAGGTTTTTCTCTAGTTTTAGAAGAGGGAGAAGTCGACACCCTCTCTAGCCATAGAGGGGTGCGACGTCCCTAGGGTTTCAAAGGGGAGATTCCACATCTCCTTATCTCTGTAAGTATTCTTATGTCTCTCATGGATTTTCCTAAATCCATGAGTAGCTAAACCCTTAATACTTCTGATCCTTTGGTGAATTCAATCAATTGATTATGGTGAGATTTCTATACTTATAATTTTGTGTTAAGTTCTTGATGATAGTAGTCAAAACCCTGTTTTAATTTTATGATTCTAAATCTTATCTGAATTATGTGGCCACTAACGATGTATGAGGAAGATCTATGGCTAGATCAAGCTTAGAATTAATTACTCAAGTTTGATTGTATGTAGCAAATTAGGTTTGTTTAATCGCTGCTTAATGGGTATTTGTCTATCGGAGGGCGAGAAATTTCTCTTCGTATGGTTCTACTTTGTAGGCATGTCTGTAAATTAACTGTTCTTAACGCTTTGTTCTCAAGTGATCTTTAAGCCCTAAGAAAGTAATCGATCACTGAAGGAATAATAGGGATAATTGCAGCTCTAATCGGCCTCTTATCTAAAATACATGTTGGGAAACCTATATCAGTTGTCAGTCAAGAATAAGATGCGAAATTCACCTTTTAAATCGAGGATCCATAGTTAATTTGATTGAATGATACCACTGGTGAAGAAGTATGCTTTATAATTATTGTTTGCTTTATATTCTGCTTCAGGTTTAGATTTAGATTTAGATTTACTTTGTTTTGATTTTTAGTTTAATTGTTTGCTTTATAATTGTTATTTACAATCCCCTGTTTTCTAATCGATTTTTGGAAAAGATCTTTCTATCTTTTTATTGTTCATCACATAAACCTTCTCTGTGGAATTCGACCCCTACTTGCCCTAGCTATTCTAGTTAGTTAATTGTGGGGATTATTTTTACGGTCCCTGCACGATACGCCATAAATTTTGGCGCCGTTACCGAGGAAGGGAATTGAATCGAGAGAAATTGAAGAGAGATTAGATCCAAGAATTAGTTTTTGTTTTTCCGTTTTTTTCTAAAAAAAAAAAAATGTTTTTTCCTTTTTTCCGATTTTTTTCTAAAAAAAAATATTTGCGTTTTTTTAAAAAATTAGGGTTAGCGTCGATTAAAAAAAATTTTATTTTTCCGTTTTTAATTTTAGAGTTTCCGATTTTTCTTTTTTAAAAAATTAATTTTTTCTTTTCCGTTTTTCTTTTTTAAAATAAAAAAAAATTTATTTTCTGTTTCTGCTTTTTAATTTTTATTTAAGAACTGTTACTGCTAATTTTTCTTTTTAGTTTTGTTTGATTTTTCTAGGAAGTTGCATGCCAAAGACAAGAAGTAGTGGTATTGAAGGTTTAGAATTCAATCCTGAGCCTGAAAGAACACTATTTCAAAAGAAGAAGAAGACACAAAGCTGAGTACAAGAAGAAGAGACATCCAATTCAAGTTCTCAATCTAGTTCGCCTAGATCTGCTGTTTCAACATCGTCAGAAGACATGGCTGAAGAAGAACAACCCAAAACTCTGAGAGAGTTAGCTGCACCAAACGTCAATGCCAAACGCTTAGCCATTCGTTACCCAGATACCAATGGAAACTTTGAAATTAAATCTGGATTTATTCAGATTTTACCCAAATTTCACGGTTTTCCTGGAGAAGATCCTCACCGACATCTAACTGATTTCCAGATTGCCTGTGCATCTACAAGTATTCAAGGTATTCCTGAAGATCAATTCATGTTAAGAACCTTTCCTTTCACTCTTATGGACCGAGCAAAAGATTGGTTGTACCTCCTACCCACTGGTTCAATCACATCTTGGACGTGCCTTAAGAAGCTGTTCTTGGAAAAGTACTTTCCTGCACACAAAGCATCAAGTATAAGGAAGGAGATTTGTGGAATTAAGCAACGCCATGGAGAAACAATGCATGAATATTGGGAACGTTTCAAAACACTTTGTACGAGCTGCCCCAATCATCAAATCAATGAACAGTTGCTGATCCAGTACTTCTACGAAGGATTACTACCGTTTGACAGATCTTCTATCGATTCTGCAAGTGGAGGAGCCTTCATCGACAAAACTCCTACCGAAGCTTGGACTTGAGTGGAAAATATGGCTGCAAACACTCAACAATTTGGATCTCGAGAAGACTACACAAGAGAAGGCCCTATAAGAAGAATTAATGAAGTGTCTACCTATTCCACCTCATTGGAGCAACAACTTCAAGAAACGAATCAACAAATCGCTTTGCTCACTGATTTGTTCCATGCGAATTTTTCAAGTGTGCCTAGGGTTTGTGCGACTTTGGAAGACAACAAGCAAGAAGTCAATGCCGTGGGATTACAAGGAGCTTATCAAAGGAAGCCTGAACCTTATTGGAGACCTGAACAACCAAGTCAACAATATGGGAACCAAGGTAATTTTCAAGGAAGGCTGAATTTTCAAAGACCTAATTTTCAATTTTCACAAGCTATCGAGTTACAACAAATCAAAGAAGCTATGGAGATGATGAGAAAGCAAATTAGCCAATTAGCTAGTGATTTGAGTGATCTCAAGACACAAGGTCAACAAAGGATTCCATCACAACCAAAGGTACCTCCTAGAGAGAATGTCAGTGCAATTTCTCTAAGGAGTGGAAAAGAGCTGCAAGACCCTTATCCGAACCTTGCCGCACATCAACAAGAAGAAGGAGAGCCGAACTACACCAAAGAAGATTTACAAGAACCTGCCGAAATCAAGATTGAAGATGAACCCAATAATAAAGGAGCTGCGCCGATTGAATTTGTTTATGTTATAAGTTCTAAGTTTGTTAAGAAAGGAGCTATTGAAGATTCTTCATCAACAAAACCTGATCGGATTTCCAAAGGAAGACAAAGGATAATGGACATTCGACAACGCTACAACGAGACGTTCCACCAATTTTGGAGGAGATTCAAGCAGCTATGTGCCGATTGCCCTAATCATGGATTCAAGGAAGAAATTTTAATCCAATTCTTCTATAGAGGATTGGGACTTAAAGATCGAGTTCTTGTTGATTCTTTCAGTATTAAACCACTGCATGAAAGAACCCCGGAGAAAGCATTCAATGCCCTTGAAGAATTATCTCGGAGGACGAAAACTTCAACCTCCCATGAGAAGAAAGATGGAGCAAAAGAAACCAAGAAGGAGCCAGAAGTCAACAACAAAGAAGTTCAACCATCCCTGAAGATTGATCAACCAAGCAATTCAACTAAGAAGCAAGATATGGACCTTGAACATCGAGCTAAAGTTGCAAGCATTCTTCAACGTAAATTGGAGAATTTTCCCCAATTTTGGCAAAGGTTTAAGAAGCTATGTGTTGCTCATCCTCATCATGGTTATGATCAAAGAAGATTGGTTCAAATCTTCTACCAAGGATTAAGAGCTTCTGATCGATTGTCTGTCGACACTCTTATCTATATTCCCCTGCTCGATTACAGCACTGCAGACATATATGAAATATTGAAGAATTTTGCTCAGATGATAACCAATACATCGAACGAAGCTGTTCAAGGACTCAGCCCGGTTAAGCCCGTGCCGCAAAAGCCAGTATGCCCAGCTGCAGCCCGGCCATCAACTTCACATGGCCGACCAACACCGGCCAAGGCACCCCAAGCTTGTGCGACATCAACCCTTGCCGCGCCTAGCCCGGCCACACCCGAGCCACATGTCCGGACGCCACCAGCCACTGCCGTGTCGCCTGCCCGGCCCAGCCAGGCCACTGCCGCGCCACCCATGCCGCATGCCCGGCCATGCCCGGTTAATGCCGCGCAGCCGCCCAAGCTTAGACCGGCCTTGTCCGCCCCTTCCACACATCCGCCCATGCCATGCCATGCCATGTTCGCACCAGCCGCGCCACCTGCCCAATCAGTACCGGCCATGCGAGCTTCCAATCGAGACACCACCGCACCAAGTCGCGCCACCAGCACCTCGCAACCGACTATGCAAGCTTCCAACCATGTCTACAACAAGCCATGCCCGGCCATGTCCGCGCACCATGCCCGGCCCTTGCCAAGCCATCCACACACCATGCCACGCCACCACGAGCCATTGCCGCGCCATGCCAAGTCACAACTATGCCATCGCCTAATGCTTTGATCTTTTCAAGTCTTGATAAAATTCAACTTGAAACTATCAAAATCATTGAAGAGAGTAGAGTTATCGAGGACCTGTTGAAGGATTACACCCAAAATTCCTTCACCCTTGAAGAATAACCTTCTTTAAGGCAGTCTAGCCAAAGACCTTAAAGAAAGGCGCTTATTGGGAGGCAACCCAATATTATTTTTACTAACCCATAATATTTTTCTTTGTTTTATTTTTCTTTTCTTTTTTAGGATTTTCCATACCAAAGGAGAAAAAGAAGTTTTTCATCGATATGAAGAAATCCAATTGGAGCTTATGCTTGGAGAATAGAGAAGCTTTCCTTAACTCTATCTTTTTTGCAATGCTTTGATTGATTTTTTCTTTGATATGCGATACATATAGATATAGATATAAGTTAATTAGGATTATAAAGATGCATATTTATTTTTGCTTTGATTTTCCACGCTTGTTAATACATTGGGGACAATGTATCTTTTAAGTGTGGGGGAGTGAGTCTATATGCATAAAATTGATAAAATTGGAATAATTTTTTCGAAAATTTTGACAAAATTTTGATTTTATATGCTCATATTGATCGATTGATTTGATTTTTGATTGATGATATCTTAGAATTTTTAAGAATGATTGATTTATTGATTGATTTATAGTATGATATCTTATTTCTTAGATTAGGTATAATTGAAGTTTGTGATAAAAGTTTATTGTTTATTATGTTTATGTTTGCCTATTTCTAGAACTTGTGTTTAATTTTTATTGATACTACACTTATGAGAGTATTTTATGAATATGTCAAAAATAAGTGTGGGGGACTATCTATATTAGAAGGGTAGTTTTAAAAAAAAATCTTTTTCATAAAATAGAGTGTTTTTCATGCAAGAGGAGAAGAGATATCTTTTGTCTTAAAAAAATATATATCCATTGTTGTCACTCTTCTCTTTAAACAAAAGGAGTTAGTAACCCTTGTGAAGAGGATAAGAGGCATGGATCGGCAAAAGTATTGTCCCTCTAGAGTGCTAGTAGCCTCACAAAATAAATAAAGGGCGTTAGTAACCCCTAAGCATGAACACTTTGAGGTTAGTAACCTCACTTTTCTAAATTAATTACCCTTTGAAAACTATTATAACCCATGCGAAATTCTTGATTTGTATTCATGATATGCAATTGTTTGAGTAGTAGAGATAAAGGTGAAAACATAAGCTTATAGAAAGAAGTAGTTATAGTCGTGATAAATGATAAGTGATTAGAGCTACTTTGATTATGGTTACTTAAGAATGAGGATGATTGCTATATCTTGATCTATTGAATTGGATACTCTTAATATTCTATGTTATTCTGATTTCATAATTGAATTGATCCTTGATATATGTGTATGATTCAAAGTTTTTCAAAAGATTTGAACAAGACTCACTATCTTAAGTCTTAATTTTTGTTTGTCTACACTAGTTTGCTAGGGACTAGCAAAGATTTAGTGTGGGGGAAATTATGATCGAGCTCAAATTATACATATTTTTATAGCTATTTTTATATACTTTTTGCTATTTTTATATGTGTTTTTACCCTATTTTGTTAGTATTTGTGATTTTAGGTCCTGAAGACAAGAAAAGTGAAAACTTATTGTTTTTCACTCTTTTTGGAGCTATTTTGGAGACTTTTTACTCAACTATGGATTTAGCCATTTGGAATGAAGATTTGAAGATGCGAAATTCGTGATTGAAGATATTTTGAAGATTTGAAGAATTATTTGAAGAAGAAAGAATTGAAGATTTGGAGTTTTATTGCAAAGAATTGAAGCCAAGTCCAGAAGAAACCCTGAAGTTGAGGATTTTTTGATTATTTATATGGGAATATACTCAGCCCATATAAACCTATAATTGGAGTTAAAATCTTAATTTGTAGGCATAATATCCAAAAGAATATCCAAATCCCGCATTAATCCCGCAGATTTGCGATATTAGCCCGGTTTCAGCGCAGTCTTCGTAGAAAGGCCATAACTTTCTGCTCAGATGTCCGTTTTAAGTCCATGAGTAGCCGTTGGAAAGAAAACTCCGAGATCTACAACTTTCTTTTGAAATATAAAGCCCAGATCTGTCATCTTCAAGCCCGAAATCGACGTCGAAGTTCCTGCACAATTCCAGAAAATTCCAGAAAATTCTAGAGTCCTCATCTAACTTGGAGTCTACTCTAGGATGACACCTAATCCTACTTGGAGACCAAGAAAAGGCTAAACCGTCCTATCCTATTTCTCCACTATAAATAGCCACCTCCTGTATCACAAATCACATACCTTTACACATCACAAATTTTAGATAATTCTCTTTTTCTACCTTTCTTTAGTTTTTAGCTTTTTCTCTAGTTTTAGAAGAGGGAAAAGTCGACACCCTCTCTAGCCATAGAGGGGTGCGACGTCCCTAGGGTTTCAAAGGGGAGATTCCACCTCTCCTTATCTCTGTAAGTATTCTTATGTCTCTCATGGATTTTCCTAAATCCATGAGTAGCTAAACCCTTAATACTTCTGATCCTTTGGTGAATTCAATCAATTGATTATGGTGAGATTTCTATACTTATAATTTTGTGTTAAGTTCTTGATGATAGTAGTCAAAACCATGTTTTAATTTTATGATTCTAAATCTTATCTGAATTATGTGGCCACTAACGATGTAAGAGGAAGATCTATGGCTAGATCAAGCTTAGAATTAATCACTCAAGTTTGATTGTATGTAGCAAATTAGGTTTGTTTAATCGCTGCTTAATGGGTATTTGTCTATCGGAGGACGAGAAATTTCTCTTCGTATGGTTCTACTTTGTAGGCATGTCGGTAAATTAACTGTTCTTAATGCTTTGTTCTCAAGTGATCTTTAAGCCCTAAGAAAGTAATCGATCACTGAAGGAATAATAGGGATAACTGCAGCTCTAATCGGCCTCTTATCTAAAATACATGTTGGGAAACCTATATCAATTGTCAGTCAAGAATAAGATGCGAAATTCACCTTTTAAATCGAGGATCCATAGTTAATTTATTGAATGATACCACTGGTGAAGAAGTATGCTTTATAATTATTGTTTGCTTTATTAATCTGCTTTAGATTTAGATTTGCTTTGCTTTGATTTTTAGTTTAATTGTTTGCTTTATAATTGTTATTTACAATCCCCTGTTTTCTGCTTGATTTTTGGAAAAGATCTTTCTATCTTTTTATTGTTCATCACATAAACCTTCTCTGTGGGATTCGACCCCTACTTGCCCTAGCTATTCTAGTTAGTTAATTGTGGGGATTATTTTTATGGTCATAGACGACATGATCAAGTCTGTAGCTCGACGCAACAGGTATGATGAAATCACATAATTTCAGATTATGGCTGCTAAGTTGATAGATTGGGAGACTTTTCTAGGAGATGATACTTATGGTGGAATAGAATATAATTTTGAGATGATGAATATGCTGGGTATAGCTAATTATGAGTATACATTGCTCAGTCCTTCCCTGGTTAAGGAATTTTATGTTTGAATAGCTAAATCTCCTGAAGTAATCAAGTCTGATGTTGTTAGATCTAAGTTCCTTGACAAGAACATTGTAGTCTCCATTACTGATAATGAGATGGTAATTACCCCAAGTCTTTGGGAAATTACTTGGGAATTGACTACAAAGGGGAAGAAGACTTTTATGAGTCGTTTGATAAAAATGCCGCTTGGAGGCAAATTTCAGGAAATGAAGAGGACTTGCCTGAAAATTCAGGGGCTAGATTCATCAGGAACAGTTATGTGAAGATGATTCATCAATTCATTGGTGGCACTATTATGTATAAGAAGAGCAGTGTGGGATATGTAAGCAACCATGATGTTTGGCTGCTGTGGAAGATCTATAATTGTCAAAGGGTCAATTTAGCTGTAATTCTCATTAAAGGCATGAAGGAGATGGCCAATAAGAAGAAGATGATGATTTGTGGTTATGGTCACATCATTACAGGATACATGAAGTAGTATTTAAGTGCTAAAGACTTCAAGCCTTATGAGAAAGATTTAGTTGAAGGCTGTGTCAAGTTCTCCAAAGAGACTACTGATAGGTTCATTAAGAACACTATCAAAGAACAGCAGATGATGGAAACAATTGCCCAAAGTGTTGCAACTGAAGTGAAGAAAGGAGAAGATGCTGTGATAAATAAAATGAATGGACTAGCAGAAGCTATGAAGGAAGATATCACTCACCTAGCAAATGAAATTGGAAAACTAAGTAGCTTGATGGGAACTTTGATAGGAAATACTCAGATGTTGTGTGTCAAATTCATGAATGATATGAATCAGGTCTTAGCATCTCATGAAAAGATGGGAGACTGCTATGACTCACTTGCAGCAGCATACATGAGCATAAGGGTTCAAGATGCTACAAGATTGACTGAGAAGCTAAAGAACTGGAAAGGAATGGAAGAACACTTAAAGAAGATAGGTCAGGATTCCAAACAAAGATGGGATGCATCAATGAAGCCTCATGGGTACACATCAGAAGAAGACATTGAGCAAGCAAAGAGAGCAACAGAAATTGTGAATGGGGCTAATAAGGCATATGAAAGAGAGCAACAGCGAAAAGTCAAAGAGCAGCAGAAAAAGAAAAAGAGTGAGCAACAGCAGAAGAAAAAGCGTGAGCAACAGGAAAAAGAAAAGGATGTTGAAGCAAAGAAACCTGCAGAGAAGAAAACTATCATTCCACCTGATAGCTCTGATGAAGAAAAGGATGATGATCACAAATCAACTGCAGATAGCTCCTCCTCAGGAAACAAGTCAAAAAAGGGTGATGAAGTTGTGGCAGAAGAAAAAGGTGAAGAAGAAAAGCCAATAGAAAATACTGAAGCCACTAATATAGAACAGCAAGAAGGAGAAGCCACAGAGAAAAAGGAAGCTTATGAGATCATCAAGAAAACCACTGGTGACACTGACGGGATGATAACTGAAGAATTATCTGCTGAGGATCTGAGTAAGAAGCAAGAAAAAGAAGAGCTAGCTATGGAGATTTTCAAGGATGTTCAAACTACTCCTAAGAAAGAAATTCGCAAAGGAGGTGTGAAGAAGAAAGCCATAGCAATCAACAAAGTAGCAGGTCCTGGCAGAGTGACTAGATCAAGAGTGGCCAAGGAAGCTGAAGCAGTTACCACTCCAAGCCCATCTGGAAGCAAAGCAAAATCAGAGTCATCGCAGCAGAAGTCAACTCCTAAAACCATCATTCCTGAAAGCAGCTCTGAGGAAAAAGTTGAAGGAAACAAGGAGTAGATTGCATTAGTTGCATTATCCTTTTGCATTTTGAACATTTCAAGCATTTCATATGCATTTAAAACTCTGTTATTTACTTTATCTGGTCTGTATATTGGCACCTGCTGAGTGCCTTGAATATTCTGGATATTTGCTTTGAGGCATGTGGATGCCTTCTATCTATCTTATGCTTTATTACTTATATGTATTTTGTATATTTCTGGATTTTCTCTCTAACAATCTTATGCAGGAAATATTAAACCATTTTTTGCTTATGACAAAAAAGGGGAGAAGAATTGTGAATTGAGCTTATTGAATACTTGTTATATATATATGCTATGGAATTTAATGTTTTTATCTAGTATGTTCAGCATTTGAAAACCAGCATGCTTGAAGGAGACTTTAGCATGCTTGGATGGGGTCGATGGGAAATATGAATTGACTAACTCAGGGGGAGTTCAAAAATCTCATTGGTAAATCTTTCGAAAACCCCTCTCGCTGAACTTAATTGTATATATATGTGTTAATGCCATTGATGGGATTCTCTAGTTTATTTCTAGTTCCTATCTTATTTATGTTTCTAGTTTTCTTCAAACTTGCTTTAGACTTGATTTATTATAGAACACACATATATATTGCTCTGATCTATTCTGAATTTAGTCGGCATGAACTTAGGGGGAAACTTATCTCCTTATCGTATTTCCGTATGTTAGATCAGCTCTATCTCAATTCAAGGCTAGTTTTGTCATAATCAAAAAAGGGGGAGATTGTTGAACCCTGTTGTTTTTCATGATAACAAAATAAGCCTAATTATGTAAGCTAACATATCTACTTAGTGTGCAGTAAAGTCTTTAATAGAGAAAGTTTGTAGCATTGTAGATCCTTAAAAAATACTGCATTAAAGACACTAATGTAGAAGAATTCCATGAAGTCTTTGATGCTTGAAGAGTTCAAGAATTTTAAAGAAGACCATTGAAGCCAAAGACAGCCAATTCAGAAAGAAGAAATCAGAATTAAGGCAATGCAATCAAAACAGCATGTGTGAAGAATCATCAAGTCAAGAACAAATTTTGAAGTAGGAAAAAAGCTCGAAGACATTAATGGGATCAATGATCTAGAGTCAAAAGGCAACTAGCAGTTACGGGACAAACAGTACAGACATGCTGAAGCGATCAACGTCGTACGGATGCGCTAGAGCGACTAACAGCTGGCGCGACTAAAGGACAAGAAAAACGGGAAATTGGTTTGAATTTCAAACTAAACGACTAGTTTGCTACAGAGGAGAATAAATACTTAAATCTAACCGTTTGAGGATAAATTTTGGAGCACAATTGAAGATCAGATTATTCTCTCTCTCCAGAAGTTCAAAATTCCTAACATCCAAGTCTTGTTCTTAATTTAGCTAATCTAGTTTGATTGGATATTTGTATTTGCGCTTAAAGTTTAAACCTTTAGATTGTTTTTAGGCCTGAATGTGTGTATTTCGATCTGTTGAGATCATTTCTACACTTTGATACTTGATTATTTGTGTTTTTACAAATGTGGGTTTGCACTTGGGGATGTATTGAGTGTGGGTTTGCACTTGGAATCAAAACTTTGGGTTTGAAGCTTTGGGATTGTAATTGGTTTGTTGAAGACCTGGTTAACTTCACTGTTTAGTGGATTTGAAAATCCTTGGTGGGGTATCCAAGGTAGAGGATGTAGGTGTGAAAGGCCGAACCTCTATAAATCGACGTGTCATCAATCTTCCATCCCTCACTTTATCGTTCCAGTTTTATCTTCTCCCAATCTTCTTACTTTTTCACTATTCAGCCGTTAACGTCTTTATTTTTGTCCTCTTACTTTCACTTATCTTCAATTAATGTTTATTTCTCTGCTTTGCATTAGTGACTTTAATATACTCTGAGATAGTGTCTTTAACGCTTTTCAGTGAACTTAAAAATTCGATAAAGTGCTATTCACCCCCCTCTAGCACGCCTAAGCGGACCAACAAACCCAACATGAAACCGAAAATTAACAGAATATAATCCAAACTTTCCTTAACCCAAAATTGACCTAACCCAAATCCAATCTGACCAGCCCATTTGTATATACATTGGGTTTTACTATCAAAGTAGCAAAAGAAATTATCCCACATAAAGAAAAATATTAACAAAGTAAAACAACAAATTAACCCATAGCAAGGGTTACATTTATCAAGTAAAAAAAAAAAATTTTGAGTCAAATAAAATAACTGCATGTTACGAAAATAATTAATTTTAATCATAATACATTAAACAATCAAATGGAAATATGTCAATCAAAATAACTTTTTAAATTAAAATGGTAAAAAGAAAATAATTATAAAATATTGAATTTAATTAAATGAAAATAGAGTTTTTAGTAGAATAAAATTGTATTTTAAAAAATTTTAATATATCCAATTTTTATTGAAAAATAGTAAAATTATAAAAATAAAGTAATTATAGAGATATTAGATTTAATTGAATAAAAATATAGTTTTTAGTAGAATAAAATTGTATATTAAAAAATTTTAATATATCCAAATTTTTATTGAAAAATAGTAAAATTATAAAAATAAAGTAATTAAAAAGATATTAGATTTAATTGAATAAAAATAGAGTTTTTAGTAGAATAAAACTATAATAGTTAAGTAATGGCATTTAAGTAAATATATTTACAAAATAAGGATATAATGATCGATTCAAAAGTTTTACAAAACTCGTACTCTTATATATACATATATATATATATATATATATATATATATATATTAGCTAACTTGGCTTCATTATGTGATCAACCCATAATTACCATAACTACCAAGTTAGAGTACTGGTCCAGAATTGGCCAAATATCCAATTTGGGTCTAAACATTTGCCAACTTGCTTAATTTGAGACCAAACCTTTAGAACGTAACAATTTCGGCCTAATTTAGACAGAAATTTGGAATTGAAGTCCACACGCTGTTAGCATGCGTTAGCGACAGAAAGTACGCGTCCAACTGAAATTTTTAGCCACCAATTTGAGTCTAAACCTTTCAAAAGTTGCTCAATTTAAGTCTAAACCTTTCAAGAAGTTGACCAATTGGAGCTTAAAAACAGGAACGGTATTGGCGCGTACGTTTCACCGCCAGAGCACCCTCTAATTTAGCCTCAAATTAGTTGATTTCGATAACGTTTAGGTTTAATTTGGTGCACTTTAAAGCTTTAGACTCAAGTTGAGTAAGTTCAGAAAAGTTTAGGTCCAAATTGAACATTTGGCCTCCAAAATTATCTTTTAGTTGTGTGACGATAGCAATCAACGATACTCCATTTCTAGTGGTTATTGGAGGTTCAGGAAAAAGTGGAGTCATGGGATGGTACAAGCCTATAAAAGGTGGAAAATTTGATGAATGGGCGACGATTCAAACATATGACAAACTTTATCAACTTATCCTAAATTATAGTTAGATTCAATAGACATCATGGTGTAATTGTAATCTCTTAGTGTAATCTGCACTTGTTTTAAATCCATTTGGAGGAGGAACTGTAGTCAGAGTCAGTGATAATCATTTCCCATTCCCTAGCCTCGAAGTCGCCGATCGATTATTGCAATTGGCTATCCCTGCGAAGACAATTCTATGTAGGTGAACTCATACATGGAATCACTTGCTTGGTAGGGGATTATTGCAAACAAATGACATGGAAGCACTAATGGAAAGACAGAGTTCATGCTTTGGGGGGGAAGATAAGCATGTATGGAAGTCTGAAAGTAATGGTAGATTCTCAGTGCGTGCAGCCTACAACTTTCTGATAAAGGAGGCAAATGGAGAGGAGATGGATGGGAATCAAGGCCAGCAATGGTTAAATTTATGGAAACTTAAACTACCATTCAAAATCATAATGTTTTGGTGGAAGATCTGTAATCAGTGTCTGCCACTTAAAACAGAGTTAACCACAAGAGGAATGAAAGTAAATGGGGAATGTGTTCTCTATCATAAAGAAATTGAAACTCTAGAGTAGAACATCTTTTTCGGAAACGTTCTTTTGCAATTGCAAGGGCTGTGTGGTTTGGTTCCCAACTAAATCTTAGGCTGACAGTTTTGTTGAGGTGAATCTTAAGCAGTGGATCCCGCATTGACTGGGACAGGATGGCAGCTTGGAAGGACGTAACTTTTGGTTCGCTGTGGAATTTGCTCTAACGCTGTGGTACTTATGGATCCAGCGAAATGAATGTTGCTTTCAAGGAAAGGATCCAAGCCCAGAAAGTGTTTTAGCCAGAATCAAGATTACAGCTGCAAGACTTACGGAGGACTTTGAAAAGGAGGCAGATAACACAATGGCCGTAAAGATCGCCAGGCCAGGACTACTTCAGGATGGAAGGATGGCGAACTTGGAAACTTTGGAGGATTTGCCTCAGTTAAATGACAATGAGTGGTTGGTCTTTTTGGAGGTAGAAAAGTGCAAGGAAATGATTGGCTTGGGTTGGAACTGCAATGATGGCTACAAGCTATATATGCTCGGAAGAAGCAAAGAAGATGTGGTGCAGGACAAATGCACATAATTGGAAGGTGGCTTTGTACGATTGTCTCGTGGCAGCAACAGCCTTTTGATAGCTGACATATGTGTTTTGTTGAATTCCCTTCTTCAACAGGTCTCCTTCTTTAAAGGATTGCACCCACTCACAGTCACAGGAGAGACGAAAAAGATGGCGGCAACTGCAGCAAATAACAAACTTTCTCTCTCTTGGCCTTAATTTAAGTTTTAGCGGTACCCAAAAAAAAAAAAAAGTCGCGGACATGAACTCATTAGCTATTCTCTTTTATTTTAGCAATAATCATTGAACTCATGAGGATTTATTCAATAAATTGAGATTAGATTTATTTTTATTAATGTTTAAAGAATTAATTAATGTCATTTAATTACATGTACTTTTTTTTTGGTAAAAATTTTATATGTACTTTCATTTGAGTATAAATGGAAGTTAATTTTCTTTATAAAAAATAATTAAAATTATTCAAGTTCTTATTAGGGCCAAAGAAAGACACAATTTCATTCATCCAACAAATTCATTATTTTTTTTTGGTGAAAAAAAGTTTAGAAACAAGGTGGCTACCCTATCTCCAAGGCCAGCGCAAATTGTCGACCCAATTTGGAATTTACAGGTCCATTGAACTTTCACTTTCGACTCATTGTTGTACATACATCAATTCAAATAAGAGTAAACATAAAGAGGCAGCGTCTAGGAACTGATGACTCAATTTTCCTAGGTGATCTACCTTTTTTTTCTAATAAATGAAAACATTAGGGAAAAATAAAGAATTTCAATATAAATTTAAAGAAAAGAGAAAAAGGGAAGAAATTTTTGAAAAAAAAAAGACATAAACAATCTCATATATATTACTGTCACAATTGTATGAAAATATGTTCTAAATATATTGCTTTTAATTCTCAATTTTAATTTTTCCTTTCAAAATTTTGTGTAGATAATCAATTAAATATCCCCTCTTCTTAATTTTCTTCTTTGATTATTTTTTTAAATGCTCAAAAAGATAGTAATAAAATTGCACCCCTTATCGCCTACGAAAAAAATAGTGCAGAAAATGTAGATTACTCAAAGTAAGCATTAAACTGATAGATCGGCAATCATCAGGGAAATGCCTTTTGCTCAAACAAGGACAAAAGCTTGTTGCTCAGTATTTGACACTCGAATCTTTGATGAGTTCTTCCAACCAGCTGTTATGATATAAATTATAAAGACATTATTATTATATATATATATAATAATATAAAATATAATATAATGAAAAAATAAATAGATTGCTAGTATTTGAAACTTAATTATTTATATATAAAAAAATAAAAATAAAACCCTTTTAAGTTTACCTTGAGATGTAGAGTGTAAAAGAGTATTCCTTGAGAGGAGTGAAGAGAGGTAGCATTTATGAGTTGAAGTCCATATTCTTCCTCTAATTCAAACAAGATATGAGATAAGAATATTTTGCGATAGCTTGAAATCTGAATTATAATCTCTCTTCCATTCACATGATTCATTGAGATAGCTGCGGCTCCTCCTTGCTTGTAATTATTATTATTATTATTATTCATAATTATTTCCCCTTGGCCTTGCCTGTTTGAAATCCTTGACGAAAATTCTTCCTTCTTTTTCTCCAGCATCTCCACTTGTTGCTTTAGCTCTGGTATGTACTTTAGCACAACCGAAACTGTTGCAGGGTTGTTTAAATTTTCCTGCACATTTATACAAAGAATTTCAAAAATCTCATAATAATGTGGAATAATATATAATACATAAATATGTACCCTATGGAGATCATCTGCATTTTGTATATGGAGATATAAGCAAAGCACATTAAAGCAATAATTCTGATTAAACATACGAAATAAGAACCTGGCAAACCCCTTGATAAGTACAGAGGCAATTAAGATTTGATCCCGCAGAAAATGAACAGGCTTACATTGGGATAGGATGATTATTAAAGACAATTTTTAAAGACAAAATGGACTTCTAGATATGATTAAAAGCAGAAAAAGAAAGAAAGGGTTAATGATTATTGGTATGAACCCACTTCTCCTCAATCGAAGCATATATATATATATATATATATATATATATATATAACAGTAATTAAGGAAAAGAAAGGGAGAGTAGAGTACCATCTGATCCGAAGCCGGAAGCAAAGAACGCAAAGAAGAAAACAAACTGTTAATTTGCCTACGCCGGTCTCGCTCTTTAGCGTTGTGATTAAGCTTCTTAGCCACGTTGGGATTACTTGTACTTGCTGCAGATTGATCAATACTTTGTGACTTTGATGAAGGATTGAAATATTGGAACACATTTTTATTGTCTTTGTAAAAGTTTTTCTTCTGTTCATGGGCCATGGCTACCACTTGCGATGGATGTTCAACAATTCATATATAGCTCTCCATGATCGGAAAACAAATGAGAATTTAGGGCACACATGCTTCATTATTATACTTATTTGCATCTTCTGGAAACTAATATATATATATATAATCTTTAAACCAAGTGTTGTGTTGTCATCAACTACTGTGCAAAATTATATCTTGTTTAAAAAACAAACAAGTTGATATATCGATTACAAAGTCTTCTTTAGATTGCGTTACTTAATGAATTAACAAAAAATGACGACATAGTTTCTTTTTCAATACATTAAATTAAAATTAGTTTAGTAGGATATGGCATCTCTAAGATCAGAGTCAATTCTTAATAAGTGGGTTAGTCTGTGCTTACGTTAAAGACAATTTTTAAAGATTTAGACGGCCAAAACTAACAACTAAAGAAAAAATAGTGGGAGCATCATTAATTACATGATCTCAATGCTAAAATTATATATAAGTAAAATGCACTAAGGAAAAAATGGTAGGAACACCATTAATTACATCCAAATGCTAAAATTACATATAAAAATAGTGCATTTCAAGCAAAAGTATTAAGATTGGAAGCATTTTAGAGTAATGAGCCATATAGTAAAAGACCAAAATGGGGCGAATAAGCAAAAGGAATGCCTAATTTTTTGTAGTTAAGGAACAAACATAGTTGTTGTAGGAAAATTGATTAAGTTGAGAGCATTTGCAAGAGTATATGTAATTTACACAATGAATTACAAAATGATTGTACTTAGCATTGGCTAACTGTGCTTTTGGAAAGAAAGAAATATATTAAAAATAAGCAACTAATAGAAACAACAAGAAGAAAAAGGAAGGCAAATGTTAAATAAAAGAACAAACTTTTCGTAAAATAAAAGACAAATAAAAAAATGTTAAATTTAAGTATCAAATAATATAATCAACAAATGAATCCAGTTTTATCTCAAAATGTTGCGATGAGAAGTGGAAGCTCACCTCTTCAAGCTATGCCACCCTAAGGTGCTGCTAAATCAAATGGAAAGATTTTATCAACGTCCATTTGGAAATTTTGAGAAAAAGAACAAAGTACATGTGAAACCAATTCGCAGAAATGGTAGGAAAGAAGAAACCCACCCAAATAGAAATGAAGACGAAAGGAAACAGAACTAGAATGTCAGTAGTTTACCTATGAATAAACCATTATTGCAGATACCTTCATAGCACTAATCCTTTGGAATTCCGGCAGAGTAGTCGAACCTGTAAATCCTAATATCTACACACAATTAATATGTAACGAGAACACACTTAATCATAAATATTAGTCAACTTAGCTTAAAAATACTTTCAAAACAAACACACCCAATACACACTACAACAATCATAAGGATTATTGGGTAATTAACCAAGCAAGAAAAGACGAAAAGGGGGCTAAAAGGTTGTCCCTCATTGAAAGTTAAAAGGAGCCTTTAGTAAATTCCAAGCGAGAAAAGACCAAAACGGGCGAAAAGGTTCTCCCACATTAAAAGTTGATGGGAGCCTTTAGTAATTTCCAGAGGGTATTGATGAGACTAAGATGTTACATGCATTTTTGTATCTATTTTGCATGTATTTGATATGTTTTCTTTGCTATTTTACCCCTAAATGGGCGTTTTGCACTTATAGGTCTATTCAGAGAGAAGTTGCAATATGGTCTAAATTGGAGCAAAATGGAGCTATTTGGAGCACAAGTGGATTGAAGCCCAAAAGGAGACCTCAAGATGGTGAATTTTGACCATAGTCCAAAGGATGTGGTGAACCACTTTCTCAATGTAGTGAACCATGTGTTGATGAAGCTCATGAAAGTTATCAATGGAAGTTTGAATGATCATCAATGGAGATCCAAGTAGACAACTTGAAGAAGATAAAGCTCAATGTCGCCCATGAAGAGTATGTGGGTAACTATGTGTTGCTAATGGTTACCCATATGAATTATACAAGTCCAAGTCGATGCAACATGGGGCCCTATATATCACTACTTGCTCAACAAGGCCGACCACCCTCAAGGATATTCAAGTCATTTGCACTCCTAGCAAACCCTGACTCTAGTTTGCCTATAAATACTCTTGTATTCCTCATACGCTAGCGGCCCATCATAACATAACTAAGAGATACCTAGCCGCCCAACACATTCATTTGCTTGTTTAGTTTCTTAGCCGCCCAACTCTTAGAAGAATGGAGCCTTCACTCAATCTCATGAGTGAGTAGTTCTTTTATACTTCTTTTCCCTCCTATGTAGATTTCTATTCATTGTGTAATGGTGAGACTTTGTTCTTAATTCAAGTTCTTATGCATGATACATTCAAATATGATTCTCTATGCTTAATCTTATGTTTGTCTTATGATTCTATGAGTGTTGCGCGCCATTCATATAGTTGTTTGATAAGCTAATGCCGATTTCTATCTATTGATTATACAACATGCTTTCTGATGAGTATAGTTGATTAGATCTTATTCAAGTGGTAAAGATAATTGTATTATAACCTTTCTGATGCATATGATTATCTGAGAATCTCATTTTTCTTGATTATATAACATACTATAGAGTTATATGGTTCACTGTTATCTCATATTTATCTTTCTATGGGCTACGGTTTTACATAGATCTAGGATGCTATGTTATAGTTAATAGCTTGGTTAATTGTTCGATGCACTTCATGCCTCATCTATCTATATAGAGGGATGCTTTCTGACGAATCTATATAGCTTAGAAGGGAGATGTGATGTCAATAACTAAGTGAAATCCACCTTATATAGGTAAAGAACTTGGAATTGGTGCATAACTATTAGCTACCGCTTAGTCCTTCCTAGTGACAAGTTGTGACTTGCCGTTTGCAAGGAGTTATAATCTGATATCCTGCCAATGTGTATGCATGTTTATTTGCTTGTTATCTTTTATGTCAATGACCCATTACACATGATAGATCTCTTACATATTGGGATGAGAAAGGAAATATGCTTATTTTATATAGATTTCTTTTAGTCAATTACTTAGTTTTGCTTTACTTAGTGACAATTACTATCTTATACTTTGATTATTCAGTGCTACCTAACTGTTTGCTTAGTGTGTAGGATTGGTTTCTTCTTGTTATCAACCTTCCTAGTGGGAAACGACCCTTTCCATGTTCTACCCATTTGAGTAGCACTTGGTTTTGTGAGGAAAAATAAATTTAAATCCTGATAAAGCCTCATTTGTAACAACCACTTGAGGTGGCATCAGATTTTGGCGCCTCGATAGGGAAGACAATTGCTCTAGCCAAGGAACACTTCAAACAACAATTCAAAACCCTAAGCATTCTTTTCCCTACTCTCTTTTTCGATTCAAAGTTGCTGCAAACTTTTCAATTGATTGAAGCTTCATTACAATCGATTTGAACCTTCTTTTCAATAGACTGAAATTGCTTTTCAATTGGTTATAACTTGCTGTTTTGCTAACCTATTTTCAACAGCCCCTAATTTGATCATTAGTGATTGAATTAGACCTAAAGAAGCAAGGAAAAGTTGCTACACAACTCAAACAGCCCCCAATCGAAGCTATTTCTTCCCTATGCTTTCTTCATTTGATCATTTTAGTGTCAATTGATACTAGTTTATTTCATCTTTTCCTTTTGCAGGTACATGGTTGAAACCAGATCAACTAGTCAATGAAGAACCATCCCATTGGATAGAAACATTGATCGAACACTAAGAAGCTTGAGAAGTGTCAAATCTAGTCGAAACTTACAAGAAGGAACTTCTGAAACTTCTGACAACTTTCGGCCTAGATCACATTCAAACCCAAAAACGCAAAAGTCCATTCAACACTATCTAACTTAAATCTCCACTTCATCTACACCCATTCCCCCAGCCGAATTGTTTGCTGCTATGGCTGGAATTGAAAGACTTCGCACCCTTAAGGAACTAAACGCTCCAAACCTAACCAATCAACCTCTTTGTATCACTTTCCCCACTATAGAAGGTGATGCAACCTTCTAGCTTAGACTTGGATTTACCCAACTCTTACCTAAATTCCACGGACTCACAAATGAGAATCCAGATAGACATTTGTCTAAGTTCCATATGACATGTTTCACTGCAAAGCCTAGAGGAATAAGTGAAGATCAACTTCGACTTAAAGCTTTTCCTTCCACTTTAGTTGACAAGGCAAAGAATTGGCTACACTTCCTCCCTGCTAGTTCTATTAATACATGGGAAGCCTTGAAGAAAGCTTTCTTGGCAACTGTTTCAAGGAAAGAAATTAGTGGCATCAAGCAATATTTAGATGAAACCCTCTCTGAATATTAGGAGAGATTCCAACGCTTATGTAGCATATGTCCTCATCATGGTATAAAAGATTCTTTGCTCATTCAATACTTTTATGAAGGACTGAATTACGCAGATAAACGAAATATAGATGCTGCAAGTGGTGGTTCTCTCATGAATAAAATAGTAGCTGAAGCTCAAAAACTGTTTGAAGAAATGGCCAATAGCTCTCACCCTCTGGTAATGAAAGCCAAGCCTATATACGAAGTTTCGGCCAACTCATACATTGCTGCTTTGGAGGACAAGGTGGATGCTACTAATGCTCAAGTAGCTAAATTTGTAAACTTGATAACCACTAGAATGGAAGCCAAGGCATGCGGCCTGTGCTCACTTGAAGATCGTGCTACTGATATGTGTCCAACTCTTTATGAAGAAGAAGAGGTGAATGCTATTGGTAATGCTCCATATGTGAATCCATATAACTCTGGGTGGAGACCCAATCCCTTGAGATGTGGAAACACTAACCAATCGAGGGCTAACCCTTTTCCTCAAGGGCAACAAAATTTCCAACCTAGACAAATTTTGTCTAGACCACAAGGTGAGTCTTTTAACTCCATATCCAAATTAGAAGAACTAATTTCTAAAGTTGCTTCTAGTCAGGTTGAGTTTCAAGAGCTCACAAAACTCGATTTGACAAGTGGGTTCTACAATTGAAAGATTGGCATATGAAGTGGGAAATTTGACAAACCAAATGCAAGAAATCAAGAACAATGCCAAGGGATCGATTCCTTCACAAACTAAGAGGAGCAATGTAAGTGCAATTGCTCTAAGGAGTTTCCTAATACAAAACATATTAGGTTCGATTAATGTTCGGAATAGGAAACTTCGGTTCGATTAATGTTTAACAAACATAGTATTCGGTTCATTCGGTTAATATTAATTTGGTTAATAAATTTTAAATTTAAGTTAAAATATAATTCAATCGATTCACCGATATATTTCGGCTTAAAGTATGAATTATTATAGTAAAATAAATTTTAAATTTAAGTTAAAATATAATTCCGTCGATTAATGTTCGGAATAGGAAACTTTGGTTCGATTAATGTTTTACAAACATAGTATTTGGTTCATTCGGCTAATATTAATTTGATATTTAAGTAAATTAAGATGTTTAAAGTATGAATTATTATAGTAAAATAAATTTTAAATTTAAGTTAAAATATAATTCAGTCGATTAACCTAAATATTTCGGACCGATATATTTCGGTTTAAAGTATGAATTATTATAGTAAAATAAATTTTAAATTTAAGTTAAAATATAATTCAGTCGATTAACCGATATATTTCGGTTCGATTAATGTTCGGAATAGGAAATTTCGGTTCGATTAATGTTTAACAAACATAGTATTCGGTTCATTCGGTTAATATTAATTTGGTTAATAAATTCTGAATTTAAGTTAAAATATAATTCGATCGATTCATCGATATATTTCGGTTTAAAGTATGAATTATTATAGTAAAATAAATTTTAAATTTAAGTTAAAATATAATTCGGTCGATTAACCGAAATATTTCGGTTCGATTAATGTTTTACAAACATAGTATTTGGTTCATTCGGCTAATATTAATTTGTTTAATAAATTTAAATTTAAGTTAAAATATAATTCGATCGATTCACCGATATATTTCGGTTTAAAGTATGAATTATTATAGTAAAATAAATTTTACTATAAATTTGGTTAATAAATTTGGCTAATATTAATTTGGTTAATAAATTTTAAATTTAAGTTAAAATATAACTCGATATCAATTGACCGATATATTTCGGTTCGGTTAATGTTCGGAATAAGATACTTCGGATTGGTTAATGATTTACAATAAATAGTGTTCGGTTCATAAATTTAAAATTTATGTTAAAATATCATCCAGTTGGTTAACCGAAATATTTCTGTTCAGTTGATGTTCGGAATAGGATACTTCGGTTCGATTAACGTTTTACAAAAAATAGTTATCGGTTCATTTGGTTAATACTAATTCGTTTCGGGTAATATTTTTCTATTAATCTTTGAATTTGTGAATATGGAA
>AWWV01012060.1:0-67592 GCA_001974805.1 Corchorus capsularis | reverse complement strand
GAATGATAGAGAAGGCGTCGACGCAGCGGAGCGCGACTTAGTTATTTACTTGTTAATATAGTGTTAGAATATATATCATTGATTGGTTAAGAAGGCATCTAACACTTAATATCTCTTTTTTTATCCCCTTAAAAAATTTTAATTGATATTTCTCACTTCATAAATGATGTCATTTCCCCCATAAAATATCTCCATCATATAAGAATCAATAATCAATAATTATAGGACTTGTTCGCGTTTAGCTAACATTTGCTGACATTTTGGTCAAGTAGTGCAATTGGGGAACAAAGTAGAAAGTGGTCCTATTGGATTTCAGGCGTTCACTACTATTATTAAATCATCATGATTTTAGCGGGGAAAAAGAAAGTCAAGACTTTAGTTGGGTGCTTGGCTTCAATGATTCCCCTTTGCTTTGCCCTTTTTTTTTTTTTTTTTTTTTTTTTTTTTTTGCTTATACCAGCGTTTTGCCTTTTTTAATATAGAGGATTGTGTTCAAATAACTCAAAATGTTATGAACGAACCTATCCACCGGTGTAACAAATGATAATTTATTAAATATTATTCGTGCGCATCCGCGTCAGGATTTTTTTAATTTCAATAGTTGAACAAATAATTTTAATTTTAAAAAGGAAGTTGTGAGAGGAAATAGTTTTTACTTTTGGGATGAGAGGAAACCTTAAATAAAAAGAGAGAGTCATTTCTTTCTTTTTTTTAGGAAAAAAAGATTTGGGTGAGTGAACGTATTAATTGTACCCAACCAATCAACTTTTGGACAGATGTCAACAGGAAAAGAGTTAAATATTAGACATATAACAGTTTGGAGATAACTTTATATATAGGTAAGATGTTATATATTAAACACTTAAACATTCAAAATAGGAAAGAAAATTTTCAAATCATAGTTTTTTTTTGTTACCCCATCTGGTATTCAGAGTTTCACTCTGACTAATCCGGATTCAATAGGAGTCGCGTACCTGGTTTTTGTGGGTGAGTCTACCAACGGGGACAACTGCGTATGTAAAGTCTCGAACCTGACCTGCTAAAATTGGAACAAGTTGCTTACCACTTGATCCAACCCCACGTTGCTTCAATTCTCAATTAAGAACCTATAAATTGTACTTTCAAAATTTTACCTGATAGAAATCAATTCAAACATCGATGATTTTAAATATAATTTAATAGAATTTGACCTTTTATTTTTTAGGGTAAAGTTTTAACATACTTTCATTAATAAACCAGATTCATGGCCGCGCCAAATGGCGCAGGTTGTATGTTTTTAATCTTGGGTTATGATATTTATTTATTTATTCTGTTGATTATATGGAGGATATTATAGTTAAAAAAATAAACTTATTCTGTATATGGTCAGGTTATACAAAAGGAGGACTTAGGTCTGTAATTTTTTATAAATAATAAATTTTAATTTAATACAGAGAAAGCGACATTATAAGAGTATGTAAACAAGAGACCGCTCATACTTAAAAAAATATAAGGAAAATAATTTTTTAGTACTATTAATAGTTTTAGACAATTACATTTGAAAAAAAGTTTTGGAATTCAATAAAACATAAAAACTGTTATCATGGTAAGATCCGAACGACTAGAATTTCGAATAGTTTGATAGCTGAATGGCTGGAAACCCGAGACATGGAAGTCCAATTTATTTTGTGGAAAAAGAAAACTAAAAGAACAATGATATTATTCATTTTAGAATCTATTAATAGTTTGAGACAATCATATTTGGGAAAAAAATAAACCAAAAAAATAATACTAACAAAAAAGTTTGAAGAGTCGGTATAGCGTAAAAAGTTTTTAGGCTAAAATTGTATCGACTAATAGTTTGAGACAAAAATACACGTGAAAAAAAATACAAACAAAAAAAGTTTACAGACTGGACCTCGTAAAAAATTATTAGGGTAAAATCCGAGATCCAAACCACTTAGAACTTGAATTGTTTGAATTTAAATACAAAGAAAGTGACATTCTTAGATTATGTAAATAAGAAACCTCTCATATTTAAAAAATAAAAGGAAAATAATATTTTTTTTTGTATCTATTAATAGTTTTAGACAATTACATTATATTTGGTGAAAAAACAAAAAAAAAGTTACTAACAAAAACGCTTTGAGAGTCAATAAGACATATATATATATATATTTATATATATATATATATATATATACACTACATATTATTTTTGTCCCCTATGGAATTTACTCAAAAGTCCTTTCAACTTTTAACCTGGCACAACCTTATCGCCTCATTTTGATCTTTTCTCAAATGGCTTATTACTTTAAGATCCTTCTAATCTTAACCCTTTTTCTAAAAATACATTGTCTTTTTATGTAATTTTAGAATCTAACTTCAATTAATAGTGTTCCCACCATTTTAAATGCATGATTAATGGTGTTCCCACCTTTTTAAATTCCATATATGCTAATCTATTGACTATTGTACTTTATGAGGATTCTGTAGTTTTATATGTTGCTCAAGCTTTTTTCTTTCTTGAACCCATTTTTCCAATCCATTTTCGTTGGGTCCGTTTACGGTTTGCACACAAATATTCAGTTTACATTTAGTACGACCCCTATGATGTATTCTTTGATATTTGGGTGTGTTGGGTTATTAGAGTAAATTGCATTTTCTAAAATTATTAACATACTAAGTGCGTTTTTTATAGACCCTGTTAATTGTTTTTTCAAGACGGTGCTTACTGAAAGCTCCTTTCAACTTTTCACCATGGACAACCTTTTTATCCCGTTTGGTCTTTTCTCCATTTGCTAATTACTTAATAATCCTTATATTATATATGGTTTGTGTTGGATTGTGAAAGTAAATTTCAGTTGTATTGACTATTTTTTAGATGATTAACTATGTTCACACACTTTAGTGTGTTTTAATGGACCGTATTAAGTGTCAAGGACAAATGATCCTTTCTACACTTGCCTATCTTTTTGGTTTTTTTTTTTTAATTAGAAGAGTTATAGTTATTTTGTTAAAGATCCTTTTTTATTCTATACTCCATTAATAGTGTGTAAAATATCAGCATGTATTGAACTGTTTAGAATGAATGCAAACACTTTGTCTTTTGGCACAAAAATGCAAGCACTTTTAAACATATTCTATTTCACTTTAAAAAACAAGAAAATGACTATATAGATTTACAATGTCTCATATCTTACTTTCCGTAATTGTTTATAAAACAGATGCATCAAATAAACAAAAATATCTCACATAAAAACATGTCTGTAGCGCAAGCGCAGGCTATCCCTCTTGAATTCTACATATTATTTTTGTAACCACGTGATCTTATCGCCCTATTTTGGTCTTTTCTCGATATATTTTATTACCTAAAATGACCCTATGTTGCATTCTCTAATGCTTTGCTTGGTTGGGCTATTACAGTAATTTGAGGTTCCCTTTAATTATTGATATGTTAAGTGGATTTTTAATATGTTAAGTGGGTTTTTAAGACATCTTCATTAAGGTTCCCTTTAATTATTGATATCTTAAGTGGGTTTTTAAGACATCTCATTTTTAGACCCATCATTTTGACTGAATTTTGCACTTGAATATTTATGATATCATGCTTATTTTGTTACACTACTATTGAAGTGTTCTCTTGATTAACCATACCTTTTAACTTCTCTTTTTTGGATGAGCTCTCTTTACCCGTGCCTTATAACCTCAAAAGAAATTTAGTGAGTAGTATGGAATTGAGGTTATTTTATGACAAATACTTATTAGAAAGTTGACATTTATAAATTTGCTGACTAGTATGGAAAGATGAAAGAAAGGGCGTGGTCTAATGAAGCCGAAAGGGCAATTTGTTGCTTTGAATGGTATTTCCTTGATAAGTTCTCCATTTTCATGTCTTTTGAGTGAACCAGTGTACATCAAGAGCTAAACAGCGTTAACATTCAAATGCACTTGATTTATATATATTTACATACCTACAACTTCTAACTCTGTTAAGCAAATCCACCCGGTAATAGCAGTAAGCAACCAGGGTAGTGAAGGAAAGCAAGTCACAGCTCCAAACTTTATCTTTTCAATTTCAGTGTTTATGTTATTTGATGCGCCACAGGCTTATCATGGTTTAGAAGAGCACAATTGAGCTAATGGAGATCATGTCTCGGATAAACATGGAGATCTCATGGATGTTCAAGAAGCTGCTATGGTTGATCCCGGGTTGAACGCAAGCTTGGAGGAGCATGGAGTTGGAGGGATCGCACATGACCGACCATTGCTTGGAAAAGCCGCGCAACACCGGCCACTTGACCGGCCATCGCATGCACCATCGCATGGGGCATCAACCGGCCACAACCGGCCATCGCATGGGGGATCCACGCACAACCGGCCAATGGATCCTTTAGCCATTCCGCAAGGTCCAATGACAAGGGCTCGGGCTAAAAGGTTCAAGGAAGCTTTAATGGGCTTTGTTAGATCTTATCTTGGAGGTTTGGAGCCCATTGAAAAACAATTGGAGAGCATTGAAGTCGACATCACCAAGAATATTCCCATCAATTCCAAGATATTCACCTTACTTGAAATCGATGATCATTAGTTCTTTAATTGTGTAATTTGGCCAATTGGGTCTTTATTCTATCTTAGTTTAGTTAATTATTTAGTTTGGACCTTGATTAGGGTTGGGCCTTGTTTAATTAAAGTCCAATCCTCATCTATTTTCCTATTGGTTGTATTTTAGGATAGTTTCTAGAATAGTCTATCTAAGCCGCCCTTATGTCTTTAGGATTGGGAGAGAGGTGCGTCCCTACTACTATATAAAGGGACCATCCCCATCTTGTAAACATAAGTTAAGTTTTCAATAAAGATTTGAGGTTTATTCACCCAATTGATTATCTTAGCTTCATTGTTCTAGTTTGAGCAAACTTAGGGTTCTTCAATCTTGTAGAGTCCTAGTAATCAATTAGGTTGTGATTGCTTAATTGTTTGTAAATCTTATGATCTCAGGTGTTCAATTGCAGGTCTAATTGAGGGTCTAAGGCCGACGAACGAAGGAGGATTTATCTAGTGAAGATTGTCGACATACAAGTCTAAGAGTTTGGTGATTCAAGTTGATCTTTGGCGGGTCTCAAAGGTGGATTTGAACCGATTACAACTAGATTCATATCAATTGGTAATCAGAGCATAGGTTAATCATCTTTAATCGGTAAATCTATCTTTCTTTTCATCATTCATCAAGTTTTCATCCATCAAAAATCACCCACACTCATATCGCACCCTACCTTGAAAAAAATTCAAAAATTCAGAAACTTTGAAAAATCATAGCTGATTCATCTTACATCTATTTGCTTTGAAATTTCAGATTTGAGTCCCTTATAACTAGTAGTTATATCGAAAAATATCAAAAAAAAAATCGACCAGAAACTTGTGATTTTTGTTCTGGATTCGTTTGAAGTCAGAAAGCTTTGAAATTTGAGATTTAGACTTCTTTTAGTGTGATCTTTCTGGGAAAAATACTCAAAAAAATCTGTACTGTTTGCCGCAAGTTAGGGTTCTAGGGTTTAATCTAGGGTTTTTGGTTTGGGAACTAGGGTTTTTGTGCAATTTGTTTGATTTGTTGCAATTAACTCTAATTGATTGTGTAATTGAGTATCTTGGGTTGCTTTTGCTGTGAATTGAGATTTAATTTGAAGAATTTCAGGTTACGAACCCTATTGCATACAAGTGGTACAAAATAGGAGATAAGTGGTACTAGGGTTTTACTAATCGATTTGATTGTTTGAATTGTGCTTGAATTGAGTTTTTGTGCAGCAAGTTTGGAGAAGGATTTCGACATCAAGACCTGCATAAGTGGTTTGGTTTTGGTTTAAGATCACTTTTCCTTTGATTCACAAAAATTTTGCTACTAATTGTTTGTTTCTCAAGTAGGTCACAAGAAGAAAGGGGTCTCTAGGAGTTGCTTTTATTAGGCCTATTGAAAGCTAGTAAAAGACATAATCTTGTGAGATCATCAAGAGAGTAGTGGACCGCCAATCCATAGGACTTGAGTGCAAATACGAGAACACAAGTCAAAGGTATAATCACACACACACACACTTGTGAGGATTTTTACTACTAATCTTTGTTCTTTTTTTAGGTACTATGGAAGGAGAACAAGATCAAGTCAATTTGGCTACCATGTTGCAAACCCTAATGCAATGTTTGGACACTATGGATACTAAATTCGATGCTTTGGGCGATGATGTCCAACAAGTAAAGGATGGCCAAAATCAACAAGCTCAACCACCTCAACAAAGAGCTAATGCCGCACACAACAATGAAAGAGTTCAACCTCAACCAAGACAAGTTGTTCCTCGGATGGATCTAATGGAGAGATTGAGGCAACAAGAGCTTGGAGGTCAAGCAATCAATGAGAACATGCGGCCTAGGAGGGGAGTTGAAAGAGAAGAGCCTAAAGAAAACATCAAGTATAAAATCCCTAAATTGGGAGAGGGTCACCATCGGATTACTTGGAGTGGGAATCGAAATTGGATATGTACTTTGATTATTACCCTCATGCTGAGCCAAAGAAGGTGCAAATTGCTACTCTTGAATTTAGGGAGAATGCTTTAAATTGGTGGAATCAATTAGTGCAAACAAGAAGAAGAAATTTGGAAAGACCTATTGATACTTGGTTGTCGTTAAAGAGCTTTACGAAGAAGAGGTTTGTTCCAAGCTTTTATACTAATCGTCTCTACCAAGAATTGCAATCTTTAAGGCAAGGAAATGGGAGTGTTGATGAATACTACTCCGAGATGATGTTGTTGATGTCTAGGGCCGAAGTTGATGAAACTCCACAAGCTACTATCGCAAGGTTTTTGGCGAGGTTGAATAGGGAAATTCATGACATTGTGGAGATGCAACAACACTATGATGTTGAGGAGTTGCTTCAACATGCTTTGAAGGCCGAAAGCCAAGTAAAGAGGAATAAGAAGAGCTTTGCATCATCATCAAGCTCATGGAAAACTCCAATTAAGAAAGATGAGAAATCATCCAAGGAGTTGGCGCAAAAGGGAGCTACCCCCAAAACCGATTCTAAGTCTTCATCGGGTTCATCTTCTAAGAATTATGTTAAGTGCTTCAAGTGTCAAGGATTTAGGCACTATGCTAAGGATTGTGTTAACAAGAAAGTCTTGTATTTTAATGAGCAAGACGAGATTGTGAGTGAAGATGAAGAGTTAACACTAGGGTCTAGTGGTGATGGAGGCGATGAGAGGGGACTTGCTTATGATGATGAGGATGATGATGATGGTTCAACACCGGCACTCTTGAACTTAGTTGCAAGAAGAACTTTAAGTGCCTATGTTAAAGGAGATGTGCACAATCAAAGGGAGAATTTGTTTCATACTAGGATGTATGCTAATGGGAAGCCTAGTAGTGTGATCATTGATGGAGGGAGTTGTACAAACATAGCTAGTGTGTACCCAGTAAAGGAGTTAGCGTTACCTACCATTAAACACCCTAAACCCTATAGTTTAGGATGGTTCAATGATAGAGAGCAGATTAAGGTTAACAAACAAGTTTTAGTTTCTCTTTCTTTGGGCAGGTACGATGACAAGGTGCTATGTGATGTGCTACCAATGCAAGCATGCCATGTCTTACTTGGTCGACCATGGCAATATGACAACAAGGTCCATCATGATGGTGAGACAAATAAGTATTCCTTTATGTGTGGTAAGCGTCCTATTACTTTGATTCCTTTATCACCTCAAGAAGCTTTAAAAGATCAAATAAAAGTGAGGGATGAGTTTGCTAAGTTGGAATCAGATTTTAAGGTTAAAGAAAGACTAAACATGCTAATTTGAATGTGAATTGCGATTTAGTTGATAAGCATGCTAGTTCTAAGAAAAATAAGGAGTGTATGTTAGCTACTAAGAGTGAGATTAAAGAAGCTTTGAATGGTAATTCTGTTTTGATCTTGCTTATGCTTAAATATACACTTGTGAGCACTAACCACTTGGAAAAAGAGCTTCCAAGCAACATTGTTTCTCTTTTGAGTGATTATGTAGATGTGTTTCCTGAGGAGATTCCTAGTGGTTTGCCACCAATTAGGGGGATTGAACATCAAATTGACTTCATCCCTGGGGCGTAAATACCTAATAAGCCAGCTTATATGACAAAACCTGAAGAAACAAAGGAATTGGAGAAGCAAGTTGGTGAGCTACTTCAAAAAGGGTTTGTGCGTAAAGCCTTTCTCCATGTGCAGTTCCTGTTTTACTTGTTCCTAAGAAGGATGGAACTTGGAGAATGTGTGTTGATTGTAGGGCAATAAACAACATAACGATAAAGTACCATCACCCTATTCCTAGATTAGATGATATGCTTGATGAATTGCATGGTGCTTGCTTATTTTCAAAGATTGATTTAAAGAGTGGCTATCATCAAATTCGCATGAAAGAGGGAGATGAATGGAAAACTGCCTTTAAAACTAAGTTAGGGTTGTATGAATGGTTAGTTATGCCTTTTGGATTGACTAATGCACCTAGTACATTCATGCGATTAATTAATCATGTTTTAAGAGCTTTTATTGGCAAGTTTGTTGTTGTTTATTTTGATGATATCCTTGTGTATAGCCGAAACCTAGATGAGCATGTTAAGGATCTAAGATGTGTGTTAGATGTACTTAGGGTTGAGAAGTTGTATGCTAACCTTAAGAAGTGCACCTTTTGCACAAACAAGCTTGTTTTTCTTGGTTTTGTGGTGTCATCGCAAGGTATAGAGGTTGATGAGGAGAAGATCAAAGCAATCAAAGATTGGCCAACCCCCACCAACGTTGGTCAAGTGAGATCTTTTCATGGCCTAGCCGGATTCTATAGGAGGTTTGTTAAGGACTTTAGCACCTTAGCCGCACCTATTACTAGTGTGATGAAGAAGAATGCACCATTCAAGTGGAGGAGAAGAACAACAAGAAGCATTTGAGACCTTGAAGGAAAAACTAACTAATGCTCCTTTGTTTGTTTTACCTAACTTTAACAATACTTTTGAGATTGAATGTGATGCATCAGGGGGTTGGAATTGGAGCTGTTATGATGCAAGGTGGGAAGCCCGTCGCATACTTTAGTGAGAAATTGAATGGGGTTGCATTGAATTATCCAACCTATGACAAAGAGTTGTATGCTCTTGTGAGGGCGTTGAAAACTTGGCAACACTACCTATTGCCTAAGGAATTTGTGATTCATACGGATCATGCAAGTTTAAAGTATTTAAGAGGCCAACAAAAGTTGAACAAGAGACATGCTAAGTGGAGTGAGTTCATAGAGAGTTTTCCTTATGTTGTGCGATACAAACAAGGTAAGGAGAATGTTGTAGCCGATGCTTTATCAAGGAGGTATGTCTTACTTTCCATGCTTGATTCTAAGTTTCTTGGATTTGAGTATATTAAGGAATTATATGCTAGTGATGTTTATTTTAGTGAAATCTTTAAAGCATGTGAAAATTCTGGATTTGGAAAGTATTATAAGCATGATGGGTTTTTGTTTAAGGAATCTAGATTGTGTGTGCCTTCTTGTTCTTTGCGCACGCTCATGAGGGAATCACATGAAGGGGGTTTGATGGGTCACTTTGGAGTTGATAGAACATACGACATATTGCATGAACACTTCTTTTGGCCTAAGATGCGACATGATGTAGGGAAGTATGTTGCCGGTTGTATTGTTTGTTTGCAAGCTAAATCTACTTCTAAACCTCATGGATTGTATACTCCTTTGCCTATTCCTCATGAACCATGGACTCATATTAGTATGGACTTTGTGTTAGGATTACCTCGTTCTAGGAGAGGTAAAGATTCTATCTTTGTGGTTGTTGATAGGTTTTCTAAGATGGCACACTTCATTGCATGCACTAAAACGGATGATGCCATTAATGTAGCTAATTTGTTCTTTAAAGAGATTGTTAGACTAAATGGAATGCCTAGGACGATTGTAAGTGATAGAGATGCTAAGTTCTTAAGTCACTTTTGGAGAACTTTGTGGGCTAAGTTGGGTACTAAGTTGTTATTTTCAACTACTTGTCATCCTCAAACCGATGGCCAAACTGAAGTAGTTAATAGGACTTTGTCAACCTTGCTTAGGGCATTAATTAAGAAGAACTTAAGAACTTGGGAGGATTGTCTACCTCATGTTGAATTTGCAAGCATACATAGTACTACTGGACATTCACCTTTTGAAACTGTGTATGGCTTTAATCCTATAACCCCATTGGATTTGTTGAGTTTACCTTTGAGTGTGCAAGTCGACATGGATCGACAAAGGAAGGCCGATTTTGTTAGGGAACTTCATGCTAGGGTTCGAGATCAAATTGAGAAGAAAACACAACACTACATGAAGGTTGCTAATAAGGGGCGCAAAGAGATCATCTTTGAACCTGGAGATTGGGTTTTGTTGCATCTAAGGAAGGAAAGGTTCCCTGGAAAGAGAACGTCTAAGCTCTTACCTTTTGGTGATGGTTCATTCCAGGTTTTGGAGAGGATCAACAACAATGCCTATAAGCTGGATCTTCCAAGTGAATATGACAATGTAAATGCTACTTTCAATGTTTCAGACTTATCTTTGTTTGATAGTGATGCATATTTGAGGACAAATCCTTTTCAAGGTAGAGGGGATGATGCGCCACGGGCTTATCATGGTTTAGAAGAGCACAATGGAGCTAATGGAGATCATGTCTCGGATAAACATGGAGATGTCATGGATGTTCAAGAAGCTGATATTGTTGATCCCGGGTTGAACGCAAGCTTGGAGGAGCATGGAGTTGGAGGGATCGCACATGACCGGCTATTGCTTGGAGAAGCCGCGCAACACCGGCCACTTGATCGACCATCGCATGCGCCATCGCATGGGGCATCAACCGGCCACAACCGGCCATTGCATGGGGCATCCGTGCACAACCGGCCAATGGATCCTTTAGACATTCTGCAAAGTCCAATGACAAGGGCTCGGGCTAAAAGGTTCAAGGAAGCTTTAATGGGTTTTGTTAGATCTCATCTTGGAGGTTTGGAGTCCATTGAAGAACAATTGGAGAGCATTGAAGTTGACATCACCAAGAATATTCCCATCGATTCCAAGATATTCACCTTACTTGAAATCGATGATCATTAGTTCTTTAATTGTGTAATTTGGCCAATTGGCCTTTATTCTATCTTAGTTCAGTTAATTATTTAGTTTGGACCTTGATTAGGGTTGGGCCTTGTTTAATTAAAGTCCATTCCTCATCTATTTTCCTATTGGTTGTATTTTAGGATAGTTTCTAGAATAATCTATGTAAGCCGCCCTTATGGCTTTAGGCTTGGGAGAGAGGTGCGTCCCCTAATACTATATAAAGGGACCATCCCCCTCTTGTAAACATAAGTTAAGTTTTCAATAAAGATTTGAGGTTTATTCACCCAATTGATTATCTTAGCTTCATTGTTCTAGTTTGAGCAAACTTAGGGTTCTTCAATCTTGTAGAGTCCTAGCAAGCAATTAGGTTGTGATTGCTTAATTGTTTGTGAATCTTGTGATCTTAGGTGTTCAATTGCAGGTGTAATTGAGGGTCTAAGGCCGACGAACGAAGGAGGATTTATCTAGTGAAGATTGTTGACATACAAGTCTAAGAGTTTGGTGATTCAAGTTGATCTTTGGCGGGTCTCAAAGGTGGATTTGAACCGATTACAACTAGATTCGTATCATTATTTACTTTTTAAATTATAGTAAATGTTTATGGATTTTGCCTTTTCAGTTTAAGTATATGTAACTTTGAAGCAGTTTTTTTAGCAAAAATGTCTATGCCTTTGCAACAATGTACTTACTAGAATGATTCAACAGAATCAAATTCATCTTAAGACTTCCTCTTTACATTTTACTCACATAGCTCATATCAATCAATTTATTGCATTAAATATTCGCTACTCAACTTTTCCTACTCTTTTACATTACCAAACTGTTGCTACTGTTTAAAAACACCAAACTACATCAAACTGAAGGCAATTCATATAAAAGCAACATTTAATAATTCAAATTTCAAAACGCTCGACGCGCCAGAGCGAGCTACCCCTCTCGTAAAAATTATTATTAGGGTAAAAACCGAGATTCGAGCGACTGTTCCTTTTTATTTGGCATCACCATATACCAATAAATTAGACAACTTTTAGTTGCAATTTTAACCATATTTAAATACTCTTGAATTCCAAACCAGAATTAAATAAGATTGTTGATGCATTATCCCATAACCAATAGAGTTTAAATATCTTCCTCCCCAATAAAAAGTCTAAAAAGTTGAAAGGGTAATTCTGGTAATACCCTTAGAAATTTTATTGAATTTTAAAACTAACTCATCTTTAACTGTCTGACTTGTTTAAAAATTTCAGTTACTATGAACTTATAAATATAAACAAAAAGATTATATACATAAGGTTAGGGATCAAACCCAAACTCAGGAGAAATTGATTTCTCTTTGTTTGTGCATTCTTTTTTATTTTCTCTCCATCTTATAAATATTACATTATATATAGAGCTGGCAAAAGGAATCCGAAACCCGTCTGAATCCGACCAAATCCGAGTTGACAAAAAAAGTCAACATCCCAAACCCGACCGAACTAGAACCCAAATCTACCCGAGCCCGAAATGACCGGAACCTAAGACAACCCGAGCTTGAATCCGATCCAAGCCCAAACCCAGCTAGAACCCGAACACGCAATTATTTAATTCAATAATAATTTATAAAATAAAAGATTTTATTGTTTAGAAAAAATCACATTTCTTTTTAATGTTAAATAAATTATTATATAGTAGGTATCTTACCTGCGCTTCGCTGTGGGAGCTTATTATTATTATTATTTTTATAATTTAAACATAAAATTTGTTTTTGAGTCTTTTATGAAAATTGTAGATCAAATGAATTACCTGAATCGGACAAATAGAACAAAAAAGTAAAAAAAATAAAAATAAAACTAAAACCTTAAATCGATTAAGATAGAATTAGTGAAGGAGCAAGTAGTATAAAGTAGAAAAATATGAGGACCATTTGATAAATAACCCAAATAAGAAATTGTTTGTTGGTGAGACGAAACATAAAAATTTCCTCTTAAGCCTTTCATGAAACTCGTCGATCAAATTCCGTTTCGGGTCTTTCATGAAAGTCGTAGATCACACAATAACCTTTTAACTGACACTTGAATAACTTCAATCAGATATGTGGATAAAAAATTATATGATATTAAATAGACCGGCAATATTCGAAACCACCAAATTTCGGAAGTTTTTTTTAGAGCTGAAACATAGACTTTTGAGTCATTCATGAATGTTGTAGATCATGAAATTACCTTTTAATAGACACCTAAATCATCTTAATTAGACAAATAGAAAAATAAAATAAAACAATTAAAACCAAAGCGTTAAATCCATTAAGGCAGAATAAGTAAAGGATCAAATAGCATAAATGAGGAAAGTATGGGGATCATTTGATAAATAATCCAAAAAATTTTGTTGTTGGTGGAGATTGAGACCCACCAAGGTTAACCTTTGTCCAAAGTTTCGAAAATGCCCTTGTTGTCAACCGAAATAACTAAAAAACCCACCATGGAATTGTGAGAAAATTTCTAAATTAAGAAAATATTGAAACAAGACTTTGAGGCGCCAAGTTTTCTCAAATACAATATTGCCTAACTATTTTAGACAAGTCATATTTGGGATACAAGAAAGCCACTTGAGAACATTCAGAGAGAAGTAGAATTATTGGTTTTGTCTCTTGAAATGTTTATGTGAAAGCCTCCTTATATACTTGATCAACATGCATGTCTTTTCATATAGACATAACTTTATGATCAATACATGTCTTTCCAAATAGACATAACTTTATGAATAATTATATCATAAAGATGCCTTTTATAGAGAAATAAGTCTCTTCATAATTGTTCACTTATGAACAAATGCCTTCAATAAACATCAACATTCAAAAAATATCCAACAATCCCCCATTATTTTGGAATGTTGGTATTTTGAACTTTACCAATCGAAGTATTTACAAACTAAATCCCCCACTAGTTTGTTGACTTGAATAACCATAATTCACTATAAGCATAATGCATACAAGAAGGATTCTTAAGAATTGGACCTTCAATTAGTGTAAGCATTTCAAGACGCTAACGAAGTACATGGTGTCCTAGGATTGAACCATGACTCCTTTCGTCTAGGGTCAGAAACACCACACACACTATACTTATTTTCTTCTAACCAAATTTCTCGTTTGCTCCTAGGACTATGATTGGCCCTGTGCTAGCGATCCATTTTCTCTGAATATGTACAAAAGTAAAACCCTTTCATACTCTTGTTGAAGCAGCACCACTTCATATTCATATAGGTGGAGTCACTTGTTGTTGATTTGTTCCTAACAACCTCTTATAGCTCCATTAAGAGTTTAATAACTCATCCTCTCTTATCACATTAGTACTAACAACTTCTAAATAGTATGGGACATAGTTAGTACTTTGAAACAGACATTTCAATAACTTGTTATTACCCATTGAACCTCAGTCTATAACCGGTTTGGTCAAGCGCGGTTGGGTTCCCATTATTGGTGTCTAAGGGTTATATTTTAATACCCATACTACTTGTAGACTCCCACACCTTACTCTAGGCAATGCCTTAAAAAACGGATCCGACAAATTCTTTGCTGACTTTATGTAGGAGATAGTAATTGTTCCATTAGAGATTTAATCTCTAGCACAATCATATGGATTTATCAATCCCAAACTTTCTACATTAATTATGCATATTACTAATATGCTTTAAACATTCATGATCCAAGGAAATAGTTGGCATTGGTTGTGGCCACAACACTATACTTATTGTTTACTTTCAATCAATCTATTTCCTTAATCATATCCATCAAAATTTTCTTGTAGTACAAATGGATAATTTCCATGAAAAGTACAAAGTCATTTTAGTCATTTTAGTTAAAATAGGACTTTCCAATGACTTTCATCAATAAATTGTACTACGCTCTTTTTGTATAATTTACATAAAGTAAGATTATATCAACTCTTATTACACCATAGTGGTATGTCTCTTTTGTTTCTCTCAAAAACCAACACACCCCCACTATGTGAAATCACACATCCAATCTTTGAAGGATGTCACTTTATTTCAATAATAAAAGATCACAATAAAATTGAGTTCAAGTAGCCATAAATGAAAAAACTATATTCATCGCTATCATTTGAGACCCATTTTATACCTTAATCGTATAAAGATCATAGTCTCAAAATAAAATATAACATCTCAATTCATATGAGGTTGTACGCCAATAGTTCACTTTATGATAAAATAATCATAACTCCCATATAACACAATACTAAGTTTGTGCCCAATCACGAACTCGTGAAATAAATACATCATTTATAATATGGATAATTTCCATCACCATCATAATACATGCTTCTAGGAATAATTATAAATTCCATATATAATCATATAAAGTGTTTACTTCTATAAAGCTTGGACTCATAAGCCTCAAATCAAGAATTGCATGAATTAATTTTCAACAAATTATATTTACAAAGGAGAAATAAAAATCAAAATAATCATATAATTAATAATAAATTAACATGGATGATCGTTCCTTTTTAAATATGGAGGAACACCCTTCATCATGGATTACTTAGACTATATATTATGACACACTGGTCATCAATTATATTTACCACAGCCCCTATCAAGAGTTATGACCCTTGCATTGCACCCAATTACAAAGCTGATCATAAGGCTTCTATGAGAACCTTAAAGTTCCATAGGACCATTCTAAAAATAATTAGAATCAAAACTAATAATCCATTGAAGAAGCAAAAGTCAAATTGTGAAAAAACACTAAATGATTTTTCATATATAAATGAACGTACCAGAAATGGAGTTTAAAGCAAATGTACAGACTTATCTCTTTTATGTGTAAAGATGCCTTCCATTGTCAATTAATTCTTCGACAAGCGTCAACGCATTTGGAGATCATTTTGAAACGCGGGAGTTCCCGTTTCAATTCCTAATTTCTTCCCCCTCCAATAATGTGAAATATAAAGTTTCAAATAAAAGACGCTTTTTAAAAGAGTGACTTCGTATCATGTTCTCAAAGCCGTTTCATTAGTTGAAGGAATATTGTATTTGAATTGTTAGAAAATTTCTGAATTAAAAAAATATAAACAAGATTTTGAGGCGCCAAGTTTTCTCAAATACAATATTGCCTAACTATTTTAGACAAGTCGTATTTTGGATACAATAAAGCCACTTGAGAACATTTACAGAGAAGTAAAATTATTGGTTCTGTCTCTTGAAATGTTTATGTGAAAGTCTTCTTATATACTTTATCAACATGCATGTCTTTTCATATAGACATAACTTTATGATCAATACATGTCTTTCCAAATAGACATAACTTTATGAATAATTATATCATAAAAATACCTTTTATAGACAAATAAGTCTTTTCATAATTGTTCACTTATGAACGAATGCCTTCAATAAACATCAACATTAAAAAAATATCCAACAGGAATTAGCCAAAATCATGTTAAACCCTAGGAGGGAGAGACCCAAGCCCTATACATAAAAGCTAAACCCTAAAATGACCCCAAAAACATGCTAAACCCTAGGTGAGATAAAAAAATTTAATGGAACACCATATTTACCCTTGTCAATTTACATGAAACACCTTATTTACCCTTACAACCACATGAAATTACATCCGAACCAGGCTAAAAAGACCAAAATATATGCAAATAGTAATCCAAATCAATGTGGTGAGAGTCTTTGTTGCCCTCATGGTAATTCACACTTCAACTATTATTGTTTGTTTATATATAAATATAATAAATTTATATAATAACGATCACAATTCATTAATCAATAGAAAAAAATACTAAAACTAAAACTACGGAATATTTATATATATGACTTAAAACAAAAAACTAAAAAGTATCATGTAGTATACTAATTAAAGTACAATTTATTAAATACATGAAACTCTAAGTACCATCTAGTCCCTTATTTTTTATGAAGTTTACTAACGAGGTTTGTGATTGTGTAGAGTGGTTCATTTAATTCAGTTTAGTCCCCAAAGTTCTTTAGTGGTTCAATTAAGGATCTATCAGCTTTTAATTTGTTTAATTTATGGCTTGCATTTTAATGATTTGTTTAATTTAATGTTTAATTTGCAGTAATTTAGGATCAATTAACATTAATTAATTTAACTTAGTGTTAAAGTATATGTATTTTATATTTAATTCAGTTAATTTAAATGTTGCACGCCCCACTTAATAATGGTTGATGACTATAGTCTTTCCAAATAAGGGAGTGGTTGAGTTTTTGTGACTCTCTGAATGCCTCTGAGTATGAGATGGTTCTTTTGTTATCAGTAATTTTGTTAGTAATTTTAACAATAATCTTATATTATAGGATAAATTACATATATATACCATGTGGTTTTGAGTGAAACAAATATGACCTCTGAGGTTTCAATTTTGACACTTCACTACCCTGTGTTTATTTTCTGTTGTCAAATTCTTTAATACCATTAATTTTATTTCTTTTTTCCCTCATTTCTTTTATTCTTTTTAGCCTAACAAACATGTTTATGTTTTATCCAACTCTAAATGTATTTTCTAGGCAAGTCACAGCATATATTAGCATTTATATTTATAATTTCGATAATCTATTTGTTTAAGTTCAAAACAAGCACAAGCAACTAATCATAAGATTCGTAAACTATGTGTTGCTAAAAATTATTAAGAACATATATAATATGACATAAACTAATTTTAGTGATTTTAAAAGGATCAAAAAATTATTTTAGTAATTTTTTAATTAAATTGTCAAGGATTTGGTAACAAAAAGTAAGCACGGGTTAATGAAGTGTCAAAATTGAAACCTCAAGGGTCATATTTGTTTCACTCAAAACCACAAGGTCTATATATGTAATTTATCCTATATTATATTATCCATAAACTTATAAAATAAAAGATGAAACAATTATTTTTTATTAAACAACCTCTAAAAAGAACTTGTACTTGAATCGGAATGTGTCAAATCCAAATCGGACCTTAAATATCGAATCGAATCCGAACCCGAACCCGAATCCAATCTGAGAGTGAACCTGACCGAATCCACCCAATTGCCAGCTCTAATATATACACACTGTACTATTTTGTATTTTGTTGAGTTGGCTCACTTGGCTGACTTTTTTAAACTAGAAAACTTTGGTTGCCTTAGATTTTAGATTTTAAAGGGAAACTTGTGAGTAAGTAATCTAAAAAAACATCCTGTCAGATTTTGCCAAGTCCATGAGTTCTACACACGTTCATTACCAAATTAATTAGAATTAAAGTATGTAGCATCAGGTGGTCATTTATTTTGACGATAGAATCATTTTAGTCCTTCAATTTTTTTTTTATAAATTGTTTCCCAAAGCCATAACACAATAACAACTCATATTGGTCTTATTTTTTTCCCCATTGAGATCTGGAAAACTGTGTGATTAATTATTTCATTAGTTGTCCCTTCAAAAAAATTATTTTCTTATTCGAATAAATAAATCCTTCCTTGTTTCTCTCGCGGCCGCGGAAAATAGTGTGGAAGCTAAAGGCATATTCTAGAATCACCTCAAAGCATATTCCAAAGTAATTATTTGTTTTTGTGGTACTTAATAATATTTCTTTTTCTGGTCAAAATATATAATATTTCTTTGTTTTGATTCAAGTTGTTAGCTTAATTGGTGAGTGCACTGTGTTTGGACCGTGAAGTACTGAGTTTAAGTTTGAGTTTAGTTTATTTATTTGTTTGTTTGGTCGTTTGGTTGTAATTTCTTAATTTGGGTTGGATTTTCACTTAGATATTTGTGCATATAGAGATTTATTCTAATTGTAATGAGATTTCACTTGTATCCACAAAAAATCATCATTATAATATTTCTTTGGGAAAATTTCAAAAAAAAGATACTCTACCAAGAATATTTATTAATTGCTCTAATGAAGATAAAGAATTATTATTTGGTAAATCATACTTAGCAAAATTAATAAGAAGGAAATTGTAATTACTTTTTTAAACTTTGTAAATATTAGCAGTAACCATGACTTTTTTCTCTCCCACAATTAAATCCCTATTTAATTCGTTCTTTTTTCGTGTTACAGAGCAAAAACCTTAAAAATTCCCCTCAATTCATCCATGGTGCTTGAGTCATTTGAGAAGAATGAAGAAATTGATAATCGGAAAAGAAATTGGTTGGAATAGAATGAATTGATATTACTAACAGAAAGATAGATTACATATATATACATCCTGCAGTAAGGCTATGGTTCCTGCGATAAGGCTAAATTTGGCAAGTTAATAAATGTACACGATATGAATCAATCTACACGGTAACATGACTTGCGGTAGATGATAACACGATTTGCGGCTTCAATCTTGGATCCTGCTGTAAACAAACTGTTGACTGTTGACTTTGAATCCCGCTGTAAATACACAGTTGACTTATTTCATCACGCCCTCCTCAAGTTGGCGCGTGAAGATTCACAACGCCCAACTTGAACACTAATGATTCAAATCGATCCTTGCCCAAGGCTTTGGTGAAGATATCTGCGAGTTGGGCACCAGTGGAGATCTTCCAAGGTGCAATCTCTTTTGACTGTGCCCTTTCCCGAACAAAATAAAAATCCATTTCAACATGTTTGGTTCTCTCGTGATAAACTAGACTAGCAGTAATGTGTAAGGCCGCTTGATTATCACAAAATAATGAAGTAGGTTCCGTCTGCGGTGATTTTAAGTCAGTTAACAATCACCGCAACCACAACAATTCGCTCACTGTGACTGCAGTGGCTCTGTATTTTGCCTCTGCGGAAGATTTTGACACAACCTGCTGTCGTTTGGTGCGCCAAGAAATAGGAGAACCACCTAATGTATTGAAATAATCGGTGCAAGATCTTCTATTTGTGAGACAGCCTCCCAAATCCGCATCATAATATGCCGTAAGGAACAAATCACCCTTAGCTGATAATAAGATTCCTTGCCCTAGAGCCTTTTTCAAGTATTGCAAAACTCTCAATGCATCATTCATGTGTTCCTGCCGCGACGCACTAACAAACTGACTCAGAACATTCACTGCATATGTAAGATCTGGTCTGGTAACCGTTAAATACAGAAGGCGCCCAACTAAATGTCTGTATTGTGCTGCATCAATGAGTGGACCGTTGCTGTCTGCTCGAAGTTTATGATTCTGTTCCATGGGAAGGCACGAGGTTTGCAGCCCTGCATTCCACTTTCCTCCAATATATCCAAGGCATCCTTCCTCTGACTGAGGACTATCCCAGCAGGTGACCGTGCAGCCTCTATTCCGAGAAAGTATTTCAAAGGACCTAAGCCCTTAATGCCGACTTATCATTTAGATAACTCTTAACTTCTTGAATTTTATCACCATTATTACTAGCAAGTATAACATCATCAACATACATCAAGGCTGTAAGGAAAATCTCACCTTTATCATAAAGGAATAAAGAGTGATTTGCCTTTGACTGCCGAAAACCCACATCCTCTAAGGCCTTGGTGAATTTATGATTCCAATTACGAGAAGCCTGTCATAGGCCATATAACGATTTCTTCAATTTGCAAACCCTTGTTTCACCAGCTTTAGCAAAACCTTGAGGAATCTTCAATAAAGACTTCCTCCTCCAAATCTCCATGAAGAAAGGCATTGTTTACATCTAACTGATGAACTTCCCGTCTCCTTTTGGCAGCAACAGCAAGTAAACACCAAACTATAACAAGTTTTGCAACTGGCGCAAAAGTCTCATGGAAATCAAGCCCTTCAATTTGAGTGAAGCCTTTTGCAACAAGTCTTGCTTTATAGTGCTCTATTTCTCCATTGGGTTTAAACTTCACCTTATATACCCACTTAAAATCAATGGCCCTTTTATCTTGCGGCAGAGGTACCAAATCCCAAGTTCCGTTCCCTCCAGAGCTTGGATTTCTTTCTCCATGGCTTCCCGCCAGTGCTTATGTTTCACTGCCTGTGAAAAATGCTTTGGCTCATCATGAGAAGTGACGGCCGCAAGGAAAGCTTTATGTGAGTGCGCAAATCTATCATAAGAGATATAATGTGATAAAGGATATACCGATGAGTCAGCTGAAGGAAGGGCAGGCTGTGCTGGCACAGTGGAGGGTGGCAATTGAACGTCAAAACCATCAAAGCGCTTTGGCTGCGTCTCTCACGTACACTACGTCGAACTTCTACACAACTTTGACCACTAATGGACGCTGCAGTGGACACAACAAGCTCTTCGGCAGTAAACTCAGTTGCGGCAGTTTCTTGACTTTCGTTAGACGCAGTGGCTCCTGCTGTAATATCTACTGCGGCAGTTTCAGGAATCTCTTCTGCAATGAACCTATCTACGACATTGCCTAACCCTTTTACCTGCGGTAATGTCATGACCTCCTCACAATCATTATCCGCGGCATTTAACACTGGTCTGCAGTATTCACTTCCTACTGTTAACTCTATTTCTCCTGAATGACAATCATTTGGCCTAAAGGGATAGATGTTTTCAAAAGTGTCACATCTCTAGATGTGTAAAACTTTCTTTCTTTAAGATCATAAACACGATACCCTTTTTGCCCATTGGGATATCCAACAAAGACACACGACTTTCCTCTTTCACTAAATTTGTCTCCCCTTTTGCTATTATCATGAGCATAAACTAAGCAACAAAAAACTCTCAAATGATCATATTTAGGTTTCTTGCCAAACAACATCTCAAATGGGGTTTTATTGTTACTTACCTTAGATGGTAGTCTGTTGATGATGTAGGTGGCTGTAAGAACACACTCTCCCCAAAAACGGATTGGTAAATTGGCTTGAAATCTCAAGGCACCTGCTGTTTCAAGAACATGCCTGTGCTTTCTTTCAACAACCCCATTCTGCTGCGAAGTGTCTGTGCAAGATGTTTGTAAAACAATGCCATGTTCCTTATAATAATCAAGCATGCAATTAGAATGAAACTCGGGTCCATTGTCAGTCCTTATCTGCTTAACCTTTTTACGAAATTGGGTTGCTATTATGTTACAGACCATAATCAAGTAATGACTAACCTCAGATTTATATTTCATCAAATATACCCAAACTCCTCTATTAAAATCATCAACAATTGTGAGAAAATAATGTGCACCTAAGGAAGATGTTGTTTTGTAACCACCCCAAATATCACAATGAATCAAATCAAAGCAAGAAACTGATTTTATTCCACTAATAGAAAAGGGTAATCTGGTTTGTTTAGCACGTAAACAAGAATCACAATGCAAAACATTTTCACATACAACTTTGCAGCAACTAAGCTGAATCTGCCGTATCTTTTCATTAGATGCGTGACCAAGCCTTCTGTGCCAAACACTAGAATCCTTTCCTTTATTGACTGACATTGCCACACATCCATTGCGCACCGGTTCAAGGTAAAAGATGATGCACCCAAGGCTTATCATGGAAGGAATGATGCGCCAAGGACTTATTTTGGAATTGAAGACAAGTATGGAAAGCATGGAAAGGATGATCAAGGGCTGCAAGGAGCGTGGACAAGCTTAAAGGAAAGGATGGAATCAGAATTCACGAAGAAGATGCCATTTGATCCTTTGAAGATGCTATTAGGTCCGATGACAAGAGCAAGAGCTAAGAGATTCAAGGATGCACTCATGGGCCTTGTTCGAACTCATCTTGAAGACTTGAAGACCATTGAAGTTCAATTGAATAGCTTTGGTGATGATTTGGGCAAGAAATTACCAATCAATTACAAGTTCATCACTTTGCTTGCTATTGATTCTAGATGGCCGGATTGACATCATGGCATGAGCCCATTAGCTTTAGTTTGCTTTGGTTGGGCTTAATTTTATCTTAAATTAGCTTATTTTTAAGTTTGAATGTTATTTGGGTTGGGCCTTGGTTGACTAAGTCCAATCCTTGTTTAATTATGACTTTATTTCCTTTTCCTAGTTGGGCTTGGACTAGTTTTTCCCTAACCCTTATATTTGGACGAAAATTAGGATTTATTTTAGGATTTTGGTTGACCCTATCACTATATAAGGGCACCAATATCTCTTGTAAAAGTTGAAGTTGAGTTGATTAATAAAGTTGAGGATTATTTTCCCAAATTGATTATCTTAGCTTCATTGTTCTAGTTTGAGCAAACTTAGGGTTCTTCAATCTTGTAGAGTCCTAGCAAACAATTAAGTTGTGATTGCTTAATTGTTTGTGAATCTTGTGATCTTATGTTGATAATTTCAGGTCTAATTATTCATCTAAGGCAGACGAAAGAAGAAGAAGACTAGGTTAGGTTTATCGAATTCTACAAGTCTAGAAGTTTGGTGATTCAAGTTGATCTTTGGCGGGTCTCAAAGGTGGATTTGGACCAATTACAACTAGATTCGTATCAAGTGGTATTCAGAGCTTTGGTTGTCATCTTCAATCAGTAAATCTATCCTTCTATTCATCTATCATCAAGTTTTCATCCATCAAAATTCACCCACACTCATATCGCACCATCTTCTTGAAAATTAAAAAAATTCAGAAACTTTGAAAATTCATAGCTGATTCATCTTACATATATTTGCTTTGAAATTTCAGATTTGAGTTCCTTATAACTAGTAGTTATATCGAAAAATATAAAAAAAATAAAAATAAAAATAAAAAAATTTCGACCAGAAACTTGTGATTTTTGTTATGGGTTCGTTTGAAGTCGGAAAGCTTTGAAATTTGATATTTAGACTTCTTTTATTGTGATCTTTCTGGAAAAAATACTGAAAAAAAATTTAAAAAATCTGTAGCTCTAATCGCAATTTTGGATCTAGGGTTTCCTATCACGGTTATTTGGGGATTAGGGTTTTGATTGTGCAATTGATCTAATTTGTTGCAATTAACCTTAATTGAGTGTTTGATTGAGTACCTTGGGTTACTTTTGCTGTGAATTAAGATTTAATTTGAAGAATTTCAGGTTATAAACCCTATTGGATACAAGTGGTACAAAATAGGAGATAAGTGGTACTAGGGTTTTACTAATCGATTTGATTGTTTGATTTGTGCTTGAATTGAGTTTTTGTGCAGCAAGTTTGGAGAAAGATTTCGACATCAGGACCTGCATAAGTGGTTTGGTTTTGGACTAAGATCACTTTTCTTTTGATTCACAAAAAATTTGCTATTAATTGTTTGTTCCTCAAGTAGGTCACGAGAAGAAAGGGGTCTCTAGGAGTTGCTCTTATTAGGCCTATTGAAAGCTAGTAAAAGGCTTAATATTGTGAGATCATCAAGAGAGTAGTGGACCGCCAATCCATAGGATTTGAGTGCAAATACGAGAGCACAAGTCAAAGGTATAAACACACACACACACACTTGTGAGGATTTTTTACTACTAAATTTTGTTATTTGTGTAGGTACCATGCAAAATCAACAAGAAGAGCAAAATCAAAAAGTAAACACGGCTGCCTTGTTACAACAAATACTTAAACAACTTGGCACCTTGTGTATTAGTTTGGTTGATAGGAGAACTTTGAGTGCCTATGTGAAAGGGGATGTTCAAAGGGAGAATTTGTTTCATACTAGGATGTATGCGTGTGGAAAGCCTAGTAGTGTGATTATAGATGGAGAGAGTTGTAAAAACATAGTTAGTGATTATTTGGTGAAAGAGTTACAACTACCTACTTCTAATCATCCTAAACCCTATAGCTTAGGTTGTTTCAATGATAGAGAAGACATTAGTGTTAACAAACAAGTTTTAGTTTCTCTTTCTTTGGGCAGGTACAAGGGAGACGTTTTGTGTGATGTCTTACCCATGCAAGCATGCCATGTACTACTTGGTCGACCATGGCAATTTGACAACAAAGTTCATCATGATGGAGAAACCAACAAGTATTCTTTCATGTGTGGTAAGAAGCCTCTTACTTTAATTCCTTTATCACTTCAAGAAGCTTTGAAAGATCAAATTAAAGTGAGAGATGATTTTGCTAAATTGGATGCTGAATTTAGGGCTAAAGAAAAGAGTAAATCTGAACCTAAAATAGATGATTGCTTTGATGATAAAACAACCTTAGTTGAAAAGAGTGTTTTAGATGTTATTTGCGATGATACTAAACCTAATTTGAGTGTTGTTTGCGATGACACTAAATCTGTTTTGGATGCTAATTGTGATGAAAACAAATCTGTTTTGGTTGATCATATCATTGAAAATAGGACTATTTTGGGTGAAAAGAAAGAGATTTCTAAGGAAGTTGTTAAAGAGTGTATGTTAGCTACTAAAAGTGAGATTAAGAGTGCTTTGCATGATAATTCTGATTTGATCTTACCTTTGCTTCGAAATACACTAATGGGTACTAACAACTTGGCTGGAGATATTCCAAGCAATATTGTGTCTCTTTTGAGTAATTTTATAGGAATTGGAGTTGTTTTGATGCAAGGAGAGAAGCCCGTAGCTTACTTTTGTGGGAAAATTGCTAGTGGATTTCCACCAATTAAAGAGATTGAACTCCATCCATATGGTGTGCAATACGAGTTCATTGAGAGCTTTCAATATGTGGTGCAATACAAGCAAGATTTGAGGACAAATCTTCTTCAAGGGGGAGGGAATGATGCGCCTAAGGCTTATCATGGAAGGAATGATGCGCCAAGGACTTATTTTGGACTTGAAGACAAGCATGGAAAGCATGGAAAGGATGATCAAGGGAGCATGGAGAAGCTTAAAGGAGAGGATGGAATCACAATTCACGAAGAAGATGCCATTTGATCCTTTGAAGAAGCTATTAGGTCCGATGACAAGAGCAAGAGCTAAGAGATTCAAGGATGCACTCATGGGCCTTGTTCGAACTCATCTTGAAGACATGAAGGCCATTGAAGTTCAATTAAAGAGCTTTGGTGATGATTTGGGCAAGAAATTACCAATCAATTACAAGTTCATCACTTTGCTTGCTATTGATTCTAGATGGCCGGATTGACATCATGGCATGAGCCCATTAGCTTTCGTTTGCTTTGGTTGGGCTTAATTTTATCTTAAATTAGCTTATTTTTAAGTTTGAATGTTATTTAGGTTGGGCCTTGGTTGACTCAGTACAATCCTTGTTTAATTATGACTTTATTTCCTTTTCCTAGTTGGGCTTAGACTAGTTTTTCCCTAACCCTTATATTTGGACGAAAATTAGGATTTATTTTAGGATTTTGGTTGACCCTATCACTATATAAGGGCACCAATATCTCTTGTAAAAGTTGAAGTTGAGTTGATTAATAAAGTTGAGGATTATTTTCCCAAATTGATTATCTTAGCTTCATTGTTCTAGTTTGAGCAAACTTAGGGTTCTTCAATCTTGTAGAGTCCTAGCAAACAATTAGGTTGTGATTGCTTAATTGTTTGTGAATCTTGTGATCTTAGGTTGATAATTGCAGGTCTAATTACTCATCTAAGGCCGACGAAAGAAGAAGAAGACTAGGTTAGGTTTATCGAATTCTACAAGTCTAGAAGTTTGGTGATTCAAGTTGATCTTTGGCGGGTCTCAAAGGTGGATTTGGACCAATTACAACTAGATTCGTATCAATAGAGACCATCTCGATGCCTACGCACTCCAATCAGCCTCCTCGAAGGTAAGTTCTGTATTACACAAAAATCCGCAATGAAGATTAGCTCACAATTAAGATCATTTGTCAATCTCCCAACAGAAATCAAATTACATTTAAAATCTGGAATATTCAAGACATGATCTATTTTCATTCCATTGGGAAGTTGTACTTTCCCAACACTTTCGACAGGGATTTTATCTCCATTTGGAATGGTAACAGGAGATCCTCCAATTGCTTTCTCAATTTCCGCCAAAAGTTCACCATTATTTATGATGTGATCTGTTGCTCCAGAATCTATCACCCAAGATTTATCAATTTCAATCTTACCAGCCATGTTGACTGCGGAAGTTGTTGACCGCTATGTCGGCTTCGAACTTTCTCCATCAACATTCAGGAATTGCACAAGTTTTGCTAATTGTGCCTGTGTCAATCCAGGAATTGAAGTCATCTCGGACTCAACTTGAGCTACCTTCGGGAAACTTCTGTGGCTCACCGTCTGCCCCCCTTTTTATTTCTTATCCTGCAAGTTTTTACGCTACCCTGCGGGATATCCAATGATCTCATAACATTGATCTTTTGTATGCCCCGTCTTTTGACAATGTCCACACCTTGCAGCAGGATATCCAATGATCTCATAGCGTTGGTCTTTCATGTGCCCCACCTTTTGACAATGTTCACACCTTGGCTTGTCTTTCTTTCCAAATCCTTGGTTCCCTTCATCTTCACCTCCTTGCATTTGGGATGCCGCTGCCTCAGCCTCAGCAATGGGTTTGCGGTTCGCCAAGATCTGTTTTTTGTTGTTCATCTTCCACAACCAAGTGATATGCATGACCAAGACCTGGAGTTGGTTTAGTGCTCAAAATCTGAGTTTCACTATTCCAAACTCATCGTCTAGTCCCATGAGAAAATCATATAACTGTTCCTTTTCTCTCATGTCCACAAGTTGCTTCGATATGTTGCATTTGCATCCATTACAGACGCATTTCGGCAGTGGGAAAATTGACTGCATCTCATCTCATAAGCCCTTAAGTTTTGTCTAATAAGAAGATACTGACATATTCTCCTGTTGCAAAAGTGTAACCGCTCGCTTGATCTCATAAGCCCTTGGATCACTCCCTTTGCCGAATCTTTCTTCAAAATCAACCCAGATTTCTCTGGCTGTGTTAGCGTATCTCACGCTTCCTCTAACATAGCATTGCACCGCATCCAGTGCTGCAAGTTTAGTGAATCCACTCTTGGCCTCGGAATCCTGCCGTCTAGGAAACCGATCTTGTTCTTGGCGAACAATGCATTGCTCATATCGTTCACCCACTCCCCATAATTTCCATCATGAAGGAGATCACTAACATAGATCTGCCCTGGGTTGTCGGAGGCATGTAAATAGAACAGAGACATCACGTCTATCTCAGTCAGCCGGCTACCGGCGGAAGTAATTTCTTCCAAATCTTTGGTGCTCTTCGACATGATTTTAGTAGGGTGGACACCAGGATTTAAGCTCTGATACCATGAAGAAATTGATAATCGGAAAATAAATTGGTTGGAATAGAATGAATTGATATTATTAACAGAAAGATAGATTACATATATATACATCCTGCAGTAAGGCTATGGTTCCTGCGGTAAGGCTATATTTGGTAAGTTAATAAATGTACACGATATGAATCAATCTACACGGTAACATGATTTGCTGTATATGATAACATGATTTGTGGCTTCAATCTTGGATCCTGCTGTAAACAAACTGTTGACTGTTGACTTTGAATCCCGCTGTAAATACACAGTTGACTTATTTCATCAAAGAAAAATCTGCATTGAAGACGGGTCAACAAACTTTGATCTTTTGTCTAATAGGTTTGCCCCTTCACATGCTTCTACTTAATTTATTGTTTTAGACTTCTTCGTTGATTCTTACTGCTAGATTTTATAATTTTATTTACCTTTATGTGTGTATGTTGTTTTTGTTTGAGATTGAATGCTTGCCAAAGTAGTAATTTCATCTTCAGTTCTTGGTTCAATCCTAATAACTCTGACTAGTCGTCTGATATATATCAGTTAAAAAATTCAGTTTCTTGGCCTAGAATGATGAGTCTATATAGTATCATATTTTCTTGAAATAATTAATTGCTTAAACTTTTTTATAGTATCATAGTATCATAAGTGGGAGATTTTACAAGGTACATTCTCCTTATCAACCTTACCTAGATGTCTTCTATTTTATTTAGAAGGGCCTTGTGCTGGTCTTACGTTGCTTGTTCGGTCTGTGGTTATTACCTGCTCAAATTCATCAATATTCTCATGGGATACAAGCTTAACAATATTGTATTGAATATTATCAGTAATATTTTAGCAAATATATTTAGAGGAATAGATAGACTGATCGAAGTGCAAAGTTACCAAAAAATGCCATTTTCTCTAGCTAATTCATTGAAGCTAACAAGTAATAACAAGTCTTGATTTCCCACTTTGATTAATTCTAACAGTCTTTCGTTGATACATGTAACAAAAGAAGTACTAGTGTAAAGTATAAAGAGTCTATAGACTCTATAATGGACCATAAATCCGACATTGACAATAAAAAAAGTCTAAAACAAGAATTGCAACATTGTCATTAATCCTGATTTTGAAGATGGCCTTAATAACTGGTCTGGAAGATGCTGCAATATTGTTTTACATGATAATTGTCGCAACATGCGGGCTCGGAGGAGCCCTGCCGCCAATGACTTGAGGGATAATGGGAGTTGATCAGACCAAAATTATACATCTTTTTATGGTCATTTTCCTATGCATTTTGGGTATTTTATACTTGATTATGCCTTATATTGGTTATATTTGTGTTTATAGGTGTTGACAAGAAAAAAAGTGCAAAATTGATGATTTTGTACCTTTTTGGATGATTTATGACACAAGTATTTTCCATGGACGTTTTGGATGAAGATTGAAGCTATCATGTTCGTGATTGAAGAGTTTATGGAGTCAATTTTATGCTTGTGAAAGTCATAAAGTTGAGTGCTATGAGTTTTCAAGGCAAAGGAGCAAAAATGAGTTCAAGGCAAGAAGATAAGAATACAAGCCGAGCCACGACACTGCCCATCTGGGTGATTAGGCAAACCACATGGCTGACCAAGGCAACCATGTGGGCGCCCAGGTAGAGTCAGGGCCCTTGTCTGCGCGCATGCCCAGCAGCCACCATCGACAACTCATGTGACTTCCTCTTGAAGCCTCGACAGTTCGGGAAAACAGCTATAACTTTTGATCTAGAACTCCAAATGAAGTGACTCAAGATGCGTTGGAAAGCTAACTCCGAGAGCTACAACTTTCATGTTTGGTTGTAGCCTAGAATTGACGTTATCATGGATGAAATTTCCCTTAAAGATTGCGGAAAGAAACTATTTTGGGCCACCTTGCGCTTTTAACCAATGTGAGCCCATATATCCTACTTGGATCAGCTTGAAGACACGATGGAGAACCCAGCACGTCCTTAGGGTTAGTTTAGGTCATTTATAACTCTAAAATCAACCCTAGGACATCTTCTATATATACCCATCTTTCCTAGAAACCCTAGTAGCTAGATTTTACACAAGTTTTCTAAGGTTTTGCGGTTTTGGAGAGGAGGGAACCGCCCCCTTCTCTTTTCCTTCTTTTTTTTTGTAAGTTTTCTAGCCTCTCATGGATTGGTAGTTAAACACTTATACTTCTTTTTCCTAGGTAATTTTGATCAATAATTTCATGGCGAGACTTTTGTTCTTAATAGTCTGATTTTTTTGTTTGAATATGTTTTTTACCCATGTACTTCATCTTATGGGTTCATGTTTTAATAGATTTGGGTGATCAACTTATCTTGAACTATGAATGCTATTGTTAGATTCAATTTAGTCTTGAGTCAAGCTAAAATTAGTCACATGTGACAGTTGAATGCTAGGAGTCCTAGGTTCAATGGAATTATCAAACCTTATGTTAATTCTGCTAAAGGCGAGTTTAATTGCATGAGATTGGTTATAACTTATTATGCATGTGGAAAAGTATGATCTTAATGCTGAAGTATGATAATTTCACAGGGTGAATTCTTGATTAGAAACAATAGAAATTAATTTCGCAAGGCGTGGAGTTAATTTTATCAGCTTGTTGCAGTTTGCTTCTGCATCAGAAGTCTATTTCTAGACCAATTATTCAAATAGAGTTGTTTAAGATATTAAGAGGATTATTTTGTTCTAATGAAAATTGATGCCTACGTATTAGGATATATATTGATTTAGAATAATCTATGATGCTTAATTGATTTGCAATCTAATCAAATTCATGATTTGTGTCTGTGATCCATGTTTTATTTGATCAAAATATTTATCTAGAGGAAAAGAAGTATGTTTTTAATTAATTTTTTTCTTAAATTATTTTCTAGATATTTAGTTTAATTTAATTTTATTGTTTTCTAGTCCAATTTGATAAACCTAAAAATCCCTTTTGTAAGACTTTCTTAGAGTGATTTGCCTTTAAAATTCTTTTCCACCTTCTCTGTGGGATTCGACCTCTACTTGTCCTAGCTATTAGTTAAAGGTTTGTGGGGATTTATTTTGTGATTGTTCAACGACTCGGTCACAATTTTGGCGCCATTGCCAGGGAATGAAGGAAGCAACAAGAAGATTGAAGATAAATTACTATCTAAGAATTTCTTATCTTTTTCTTTTTCTTTTTCTTTTTTGTTATTTTCATTTTTATTTTTATTTTTGTTTATTTTTATTTTCTTAGTTACTTTTGATTGTTGAATTTTTTTGTTTGAGTTTTTTTTAGGAGTTGTATGCCAAATACAAGGAGTAGTGGTACCAAGGACTTGGAATTCAACTTTGAGTCTGAATGTACACTCTTTGCACTAAGGAGGGAGAATATGACTAGAGAGCAAGGAGAAAATTTGTCAACACCATGTTTCACCACTTCTACTTCAACTTTGGAATCACAATCTCCAAGAGAAAACATGGCCGAAAGAGACAACAATGATAGGACTTTGAGGGATCTTGCTGCGCCAAACGTGGCTACAAAGCGCTTAGCAATTCAATATCCAACAAATGCAGAAAATTTTGAGATCCAGTCTGGATTTATTCAGTTATTACCAAAATTCCATGGTATGCCTGGAGAGGATCCACATCGACATCTCACTGATTTTCAAATTGCTTGTTCATCCATGAAGATGCAAGGTATTTCTGAGGAGCAATTCAAGCTTAGGACTTTTCCTTTTACTCTGATGGATCGTGCGAAAGATTTGGTTGTACTACATGCCAAATGGTTTAATCACCTCTTGGACAAACCTTAAGAAGTTATTTTTGGAGAAATTCTTTCCTACTCATAAAGTGTCAAGCATACGAAAGGAGATAAGTGGAATTAAGCAATCCCAAGGCGAGACTATGTACGAGTATTGGGAACGTTTGAAGAGATTGTGCACAAGTTGTCCAAATCATCAAATCTCTGAACAATTGTTGATTCTTTATTTCTATGAAGGTTTACTCCCATTCGATAGATTTTCCATAGACTCTGCAAGTGGATGAGCTTTCATCGACAAAACTCCCACCAATGCTTGGACCTTGATCGAGAACATGGCTGCCAACACACAACAATTTGGTACTCGCGAGAGTTGTGCACCAAGAGATGGAAATATAAGAAGGATAAATGAAGTCTCAACCCATTCCTCTACATTGGAGTAACGAGTTGAAGAAACAAATCAATAAATTGCTTTGCTCAGTGACTTGTTCACATCAAACTTTTCAAGTGTGCCAAAGGTTTGTGGAATTTGTTCACTAGGACATCACACAGATAGGTGCCCTAGTTTGCTCGAAGACAAGATTGCAGGAATAAATGCTCTAGGAATGCAAGGGGGATTTCAAGGAAGCAAGAGCCATTTCCAAGAAGCTATAATTCTTATGGGAACCAAGGTACTTACCAAATGAAGGAGACTATGGAGATCATGATGAAGCAAATATGTCAATTAGCAATTGATGTGAGTGAGCTAAAAGCACAAAGCCAAAAAAGATCCCATCTCAACCAAAGGTACGTCCTAAAGAAAATGTGAATGCTATTACCTTGAGAAGTGGAAAGGAGTTGGATGAACCATATCCAACTAAGGCCACAATGGATGAAGGGACAAGTAAGCACGAAGATGAACTGCATGTGCTGGTGAAAGAAGTCAAGATTGAAGAGGATGAACCCATTATTCTTGAAACTGTCAAGGATAGTAAGAAAATCAAGGAAACTTCTGTTGTCAAGGCCAAATTGGATTCAAAGAAGGAGCCTTTTCCAATGAAGTTGAAGAAATCAACGAAAGAAAATGATGATCATGACATCTTGGAAATTTCTCGAAAAGTCGAGGTCAACATCCCACTTCTCGATGCAATTCAACAAGTGCCAAGGTATGCAAAGCTTCTTAAGCAATTGTGTACAAATAAGAAGAGGTTACAAGGTAAGTTGAATGTTGGAGCAACAGTTTCAACTGTTTTGCAAAAACATTTACCTCCTAAATGCAAGGATCCAGATATGTTTTCAATTACATGTCCAATTGGAAATAATATCATTGAAAATGCTATGCTTGAGTTAGGAGCATCTTTAAGTGTCATGCCTTAATCTTTCTATCAAACTTTAAATATTGGTCCTTTAAAATACACCGATGTTGTTCTTTAATTGGCTAATGGATCTTTAATACATCCCAAGGGTGTGCTAGAGAATATTTTAATTAAAGGGCAACATTTAATTTTTCCTATTGACATTTTTGTTATGGAAATGGAAGGAGAAATTACAAAGGATAAGTGCCCTCTTTTATTAGGATGACCTTTCCTAAGGACCTCTCACACCAAGATTGATGTTTTTGATGGTTCATTGACAATGGAATTTGATGGTGATGTAATTCATCCTAGAATTTTGTCTAATTTATCTTTGAAGACTAACGATTTTGTTTGTGTAGTGCAAAAGTGGGTAAAGAAAGAGTTAGGTGAAACATCCTCAAACATGACAAGGAGCAAATTTCAAAGGGCAGACAAAGGATTGCAAATTTTCGACAGCGCAAAGATGAGAATTTTTACCAAGTTTGGGAAAGATTCAAGAGGCTTTTTGCTGATTGCCCTCAACATGGCATACCACAACAAATTTTGTTTACATACTTCTACCAAGGATTAGGAGTTGATGATCAAATCCTTGTGCATAGCATCAATAACATACCCTTGTTCAATAGGACCGTTGAAGACGAATATGAATCTTTGACTCAAGCGATTGCACCTCCAAGTTGGACAAAGAGGCAAGAAAGGGACAAGCTTGGAGAAAGAGGCGAAATTTCATCAATACACGTGAGGATGTCAACAAGGATATGGAGAAAACTCGAGAGAAGTTACTCAGATTTGAAGAAGCTATACTTGAATTTTTCAAAGCCATGAGTGACACTCTCAACATCATTGTGGACTTGTATAAGGAACACACCCAACATTCCTTCACACATGAAGAATAAAAGTTCTCGAGAAAGTCTAGTCAAAGACAATAAATAAAGGGGCCCTTGGGAGGCAACCCAAGAAACTAACAACTATCCTTTTTTTTTTTAATTTTCGTTTTTTTATTACTTATAGATCATTTTGCATTTTCATATTTTGAATTTTCTTTGTAGATTCAAATTGAGGAGCATGTCAAGCAAATTAAGTTGAGATTAGGAAGCAACACGTGAAAGATAGCAATTGGATCATACGCTTTGCAAAAATAGAGAAGCTTTCTTAATTCCCATTTATTTTAATTTCATAAGTTTTGATTGTTGATTGAGGCATTGTGAGATTGATTGTCTACTCCTTGAATTGAATTGTTTTCATGCATATCAAAACTGGACTTGGGCCAAAACTGCTTCTGAACAGAAACTTTAAGGGCATTTTCGACATCAAATATTTGCAGAACTGGGCTTTGAGCAAAACAACAAAATTGTAGATGTCTGAGTCCTCTTTCCAAAGTATTTTAAATCAACTCATTCGGAGGTCTGGATCAAAAGTTATGGCTGATTTACTAAGACTATGCAGAATCCTACTCCAACTAGGAAAGGGCTGCGGGATTTGAATGTTGGCAAGGGCCTTAGACGCGCGGCATAGGGCCTTGACTCCAGCTGTGGGCCCAGATGAATAGATCATGGAACCATATAAGATGGTCATAAGCCCATGTCAACAGGATCACTCCATAACATGTCTTTTTTCCTTTGCGATGTAAGCTCGATCTTAGTTCTTTCTCCTTGAAAGAACCATATAAGATGGTCATGAGCCATATAAGCTCGATCTTATATAGATCATGAAACAGTATAAGATGGTCATGAGCCCATATCAACAGGATTACTCCATAACATGTCTTTTTTCATTTGCGATGTAAGCTCGATCTGAGTTCTTTCTCCTTTAAATCTTTCTTCAATGATCTTCATTCACGAACTTCGAATCTCCAAATCTTCACTCAAAAAATGCTAAGTTATATTTGTGACAAAAGTCATCAAAATAGCTCCAAAAATAGTGAAAAACAATAAGTTTTCACTTTTCTTCTCTTCAAGACCTAAAAACACAAATACTTGTAAAATAGGGCATAATCTCACATTAAAATACCAAAAAACATAGAAAAATGACCATAAAAATAGGGTTAATTTTGGCTCAATTACTAATTCTTGCGAACCCTTGAAAAGCAATTGTAGTAAACCAATTTGAGCCTTATTTTTAGCCAATTATCTTTATTCTTAGCCACATTCGCCAAAGAAACCTTAACCCTTTTTAAAGAAAAACAAGTTTCTCTTGGCCGATTCTCATGATTAGTGAAGGATTGACTTGTTTTCAACTGGTTCGTGATGAGACTATGGACAAAAATAAGTTTGGGGGTCTACAATTGCAAGAAGCGATCTCATGTAAGAAAGGTAGAGGTAATTGTAAATTACCCAAATAGCCCTTTTGCTCCCTGAACTTTGCAAATTTAGGCTAGATTGCCCCCTGAACTTTAAATTGTGCCACTTTGCCCCCTGAATTTGTAAAATCAGGCCAATCCCCCCTTCACTTCACGGATTCCGTTAAGTCCCATAAAATTTGATGACATGGCAAACTTATGCTGATGTGGCACTTCCACGTCAACGCTCATGTAGGCCCCAAATAACCCAAAATGCTAGGGTGGGGCCCACATGAGAGCTGACGTGGAAATGCCACATCAGCAAAAGTTTACCACATTAGTAAATTTTATGGGACTTAACGAAACTCGTTAGTCAACCGTCATGTCAAGGGTAAATTGGCCTGATTTTACAAATTCAGGGGGCAATGTGGAATAATTTAAAGTTTAGGGGGCAATCTGGCCTAAATTTGCAATGTTCAGTGGGCAAAAGAACTATTTAGCCATTACTAAATACTTCAAACTGTTTATGCGGTTGACTTCACTTAAATCTCCTTGTCTTAAGGCTAAACTATAACCGTCTTTTTTTTGGATACCAAAACTATAACTGTCTTTAACCATTTACTTGTCCCAAGACCCGCGCTCCGCGCCGTGGTTGTGAAGGGAGGGAATATTTAGTTGTGAACATATATGTATTAGTTGTAATGATAGTTGACTTTATGTACTTATTTTATGATTGATTAATCTTATAGCTGTTGTATTTGCTATGCATAAAAATGATATAATAAAATCAAATTTAGCTAAAACCCAAATTAGAATTTCGGGTCCTTTTTCAAAGTTGTGGATCATATAGCAACCTTTTAATCGGCACTTGAATAACTTGATCTGATATCTAGGTCGATCGAAGCCACCAAATTTTGGAAGCATTTTTAGACTCGAAACATAAAAAATAGCTTTCGAGTCCTTCATGAAAGTCGTAGATCATGCAATAACATTTTAATCGTAATAACTTCAGTCGAACATGTAGATCGAAAATGATACAATATTAAATAGACCGTCAATCGAGATCACCAAATTTTGAAAGTATTTTTTAGAATCAAAATTGGTTTTCGAGTCCTTTATAAAAGTTGTAGATCATGAAATCACCTTTTAATAAACACTTGAATCACCTTGATCGGACAAATAAAACAAAAAATAAAAAAAATAAAAGTCAAAGCGTTAAAACAACCTATAATTGTAAAGGATTCAATGGTATAAAGCATAAAAGTATGAGGGTCATTAGATAAATAATCCAACAAAAAAATGATTAGTTTATAGAGACGAAACATGAAAATTCCCTCTAAACCCTTCATGAAACTCATGAATCAAATTCAGCTTTCAGGCCTTTAACGAAAGTCGTTGGTCACACATTAACCTTTAAATCGACACTTGAATGACTTCAATCGGACATGTGGATCGGGAATTATATAATATTAGATAGACCGGCAATCGAGATCATAAAATTTTGGAAACATTTTTGATAACTGAGAACTCAAAATTGGCTAGTGAGTTCTTAATAAAAGTTGTAGATCATGAAATTGCCTTTTAATAGACACTTGAATCACCTTGATCGGACAAATAGAACAAAAAATAAAAGAATTAATGTCGAAACGTTCAATCGTTCAACCGATAATTGTACCGGGTTGAATAGCATAAAGCATAAAAGTATGAGGAACATTTGATAAATAATCCAACAAAAAACAATTTATTTATTGAGAGTGAGACCCACCAAATAGTAACATTATCCTAAAGTTTTCAAAATGCCCTCAACAATCAACAATAGTAACGAAAATACCGAGCAAGAAAATACCGAAATACCCTGACAATTTGTCCTTAGGTGAATGTGGTGAATCTTATAGCTGGACAAAAGGGTAATTCCATTTTCAACTTTTTTAATAAACACTTGAATCACCTTGATTGGACAAATATAACAAAAAATAAAAGAATTAATGCTGAAACGTTCAATCGTTCAACCCATAATTGTAACGGAATAAATAGCATAAAGCATATAAGTATGAGATTCATTTGATAAATAATCAAACAAAAAATGATTTGTTTATTGAGAGTGGGACCAACCAAATAGTAACTTTATCCTAAAGTTTCCAAAACGCCCTCAACAATCAACAATAATAACGAAACTGAGCATGAAAGTACCGAAATATCCCTGATAATTTGTTCTTGGTGAATGTGGTGTATCTTATAACTGGACAAAAGGGTAATTCCATTTTCAACTTTAATATATGTTATTATATATCTCATAATCCAATCAAAGCCTAAAATTAATACTATTCGTTTCATAATTTGGGCCTTGGTCCTAATATTTTAAACTTAATCTCATTTGGGCCTTAACGGATTTCACTTGGGCAGGCCCAACAATTCTTCTAATTCAACTACAATACTACAGAGTTAGTCCGTTAATTGCAAAATGAATGTTCCTCTTGCTAGTATTTTAAAATGTTTCATGCTATTCTACTTTTCTTTTCTTTTCTTTTTTTCTTTTTTTTGAGAACTTCTACTTTTCTTAATTAAATATTTTAATATTTTTTTGGTTTAATCAAAGGGTATTCCTAGATTTTTTTTATTTGAAAGTAATCCCTTTCATTACATTACATTCAATAAAAACATTCTGATCACTTTCTAGTTGTTAAATTTTTTCTAGGACCTCTCTGCTCTTACGCTAGCTAGCTACAAAACACACCAAATATGTAAGTTACACTTAAGCGGGTTTCTTATATATATCCTAATATGTGGATTTTGAAAGATTGGCCCAATTTTGACCATCCTAATATATGGACGTACGGTATAAATTTAACCACCCAAAACTGTGTAGATTACAACTACAATACTTAAACAGGGAAAATTTGTGACATTTTCCCTTCTTGTGCCAAAAAAGAAAAGAAAAATTAGAGAAAATGCTTTAATTAACAGATATTGCCTTATCCAAGCGCTCAGTCATTGAAAAATAAGTTATTTGGTGACATGAAATTATTTTGCAGTTCAAGGGTTATCTTGATTTTGATTGGCTGAGTATGCTGCTTCATTGGGGGTGAATTTGTGCAAGAATAGTATGAAAATGACATGAGTTCATTTGCTCATTTGAAGAAAAGAGAGGTAATGACAGAATCAAGGTTGGAGGCCACGTTACAATGGTAGGAATTTTTTCATTGCCTTTTCTTTTTAGAGTTGGTTATGTATAGCAAATTGCCTTTTCTATACTCTATTTTGCTGGTTGCTCCTGTTTTTTCTCATATTGATTTTTTTTTTGTGCTATTTTTTAGGCCGCGCTTGAGCTTTATACCTGCCTTCCTGCCTGACCTGTGTTAATTCTTGCCATGGCGAGTAAATTTTTTAAGCCACGATTTGACTGTTGATAGAGTCCCTGTTGTTGATCAGGATTTACAGTCTATTGAAGGGAAAGAAATTGGAAAAGGGAGAGGAAAAAGATTGAAGTCATGGTTTGATTCTTGACTAGCATTTTTTTTCCCTGTGTTGTGCTTTTGGTTCTGTATCAGTGGTTAACATCTCTTTCATGTTTTGTTTTGGTAATTGGTTTCTGATTTTTTTTTCCAGTGCAAGGAAGCTGGATCTTTGATGGACTATGGGAATGGGGTTATGTGCTGATAGATTCAGGTCAGCAAGATAAATTATATGATGGCGCCTTTGGAGTTACGTTTGAAGGTGCTCAAGCCCTTTGTTTTATCTGGGTGTTTTGGGGAAGGGCTTGAATGTTTAAATGTAATATCACTTTAGTTGATTAGGAATTTGTCTCTTTTATGATGTATTCTTAGTTTAGTTATATCAGTTAATGACATTATCAGTGAGTATGATTGGATTTTGGTTTGTAAATAATGCCAGTGTTTTTTGGGTGTTTGATATGTTAGTCTTTATATGGTTGTTTATGTGTTTCAAGGTTCGTGTTTGATTGCTTGCTTTGAGATTGATGTTATTAATGTTATAGTTTGAGAGATCTTTTCCTATTAATTCTGTTTCCCGAGATTTTTGTATCATGTCAGGTTGATTTTCTTGGAGCCATGATTTGTGTCACTGCTCTATATTGAGCTCTCCCTTTGCTTAGAGGGTATAACAGTATGATTGATGAATTGGGTGTGAAACACATGGATAATTATGCTTGGGTCAGAGTTGCATATGAATATATGGCAAATTACTTAGTTCAAAAAAAAAATATGGCAAATTACAGGGAACATTTGAATATATAGCAAATGCCTAATGGTTCCAGAGTTGCACAATGTCACAAAATTTTTTTTAAAAAAACATGGGAGCAATGACCATTGAAGCATTGCTCTTGAATCATATGCCTACCTGAATAGAACTTCCAAAACTGTGTATATACATCAAAGATATTGCCTAAGAATTTATATAATGGATAGAGAAGTTGAGGAAAAAAGATTATATTTGAGAGATTGAAAATTTTTTAATCTAGCAGCCATGATCATCAAGAATTAACAAAGTATATATTGATGGCTAAAATTCATGATGGCAAAGCCAATGGACAGATTTATATATCCTTTGGATAAAAACAGGTTGAATAGATAGTGACCAACTAGAGATTGTTTGGAGATAGCATGAGTGCATGAGAATTGTTTGATTATGACTTAATTATGGGAGCTTGATTTCTCCTTATACCCTTTGGTCAATATAATGGCTGATATGACATATTATTTGCTTAGATTCTGCACACTACACTAATTGATTGTCATGAGTGCATTAGGGAGGGAGTTTTTTCGTGGCAAAGAGTCAGACAAGGGGAGATTTGCCTTTTGTTGACATTGTTTGAGGCCTTAATTGATCATGAATCATCGCCACAATGCATTGAAAATGACAAAATACATCATTGCAGTTAGTCATTTTGTCATTGATGCATTGACATATAGGGAAACCATTAGATCAAATAAAAAGCACTTTACTTGATGCAATAAATCCATCATTGCAGTTAAGAGATTCCAATAAAGTGCTTTTTATTTGATCTAATAGGGAAACCATGGGTTCTGACCCCATTATTCTCTTATGGAGATCAAATCATCTTTTTCCAGTAGTGACTCATCTCAGGCATCACTTAATAGAAAGCGCAGGCATTCAATACTTAATCCCCGCGTCCAATAACTTGCCTGGTCACTTTTCTAATTCCTTCCTCTCATGGACCTTTCCAAGGAATCAAACAGCTATCTAATTCAGGCCCTCATAATAGCATGTTAGGTACCGGTACCATGTTGTTTTCTCATGCTATTTATTTCTTATTTCTATTCCTCTTTCATTGTTTATAAATTTTTTTTTTGACATCAGTTAGCACATTCCATGGTTCTTTTTTAATGCAATAGGAGCATTCTCAACCCTTTTACAGGATCTATTGTCAATCCATATGCTTCCATTGATTCCTTAAATTCTCTCTCCAAGTTAATCGCCAAGTCTTGATTCTTTTATGCTGGGAACCAGTGGTACAAGCTTAGGTATTATAGCTAGGCTAGATACCATCAATGTTGTAAAACCCGGCCCAGTCCAAAACCCGGTGGGGGTGCTGGGTCACGGGTTAACCGGGTTGCCCGGGTCAACCGGCGGGTCATAATAAATTATTTTTTTATTTAAAATATTAATTTTCTATAACATAAATATTAAATATAGTAAATATATAACATAAAAATGAGTTTGGTGTAGTGGCAAAGGCACATATTTTTTCAAAATAGAGGTAATGAGTTCAAAACCCATCACTTACAAAAGTTTTTCAACATTTTTTCAAATAAAAAACCAGTTCAACCGGTCTGAATCCGGGTTAATCGTCTGATTTTCCGGGTTTTGACCGGGCTAACATGCCCCCGGGTGGCACCCCCTCTCCGGCCCGGAGAGGCCATTGGGTCCCGGGCTAACCGGGTGACCCGGCCGGGCCGGGCCGAGTCTGACAACCATGGATACCATTGGTAAATTGGTCAGACTAAATATACTTTTGAGCTATGCATTATTGCTTCAATGATATTTACTTTGATTAATCCCAAAGGCAAAGGTTCTTGCAATAATATGTCCAATTCATATTTAAATTTTGCCTCACTATTTTGTAGGTCAGAGTCCTCTTACCAATATGCAGGTAAAAAACAGAGGATGCAATTATAGTCCCAGGAGAATTGGCTGTTTACCCTTCACTAACTTTTCATTGCAGTTTTAGAGAAAGTTTCAAATTTAATATTCAAACAATTGGTAGTTATAATTAGGGGTGTAAATGATACAACACTACTCGCAAGCTACTCGGACTCGATTCGAAAAAAAATCGAATTCGGCTCGATCATTGTCGAGTCGAGCTCAAGCTCAAGTTGCTCGAATAGTCCATCGAGGCGAATTCGAGCTCTGTAATACTTGACTCGGTAGCTCGTCAAGCTACTCGAGTAATTGAGTTATATATTAATTTTTATTTTTAATTATGAATTTACGTTTTCACCCTCTTTAAAATAATAACCCTAAAACATAAACCAAAAGTTTATTCTTTCTTCAGCGCCGGTTCTCCCTTCTTCCCACTTCCAAAAACATATCTCATTCTTTCTTCCTTTCAATCGTTTAAATCTTTTTCACTCTCTTGTTTGTTTGCTTCTTTGACCCATCCCATCCTATCCCTCCCTCTTATTTTCTTTTATTTTCGTTCTTAATATTTCATCCCACTTCCAAAACAGATCTCACTCTTTCTTCCTTTCAATCGTTTCAAATCTTTCCCACGTTCTTGTCTGTTTGCTTCTTCGACGCATCACTCCCTCTTATTTTCTTTTATTTTCATTCCTAATATTTCTTGTGGAGAGAGTTTTCTACTATATGTGATTGGTCTGGTATTTGCTAAAGAGGAAAATTTGTTTGAATGGATCTTGGAATTCTGAAGGTTGGACAAGTAGATTGTTGATTTGGGGGTTAATCCTTTTACCACACTTTTATTATTTGCTTGATTTTTAAAGAAATGTTGAAAGAAGCTGCCTTTAATCTTGCAGTTGGCCAATTCCAACTTTACATTTTGTTCATGCTCCACACGTTTTGAATCAGTTTAGAAAATGCTAGTATTGAGCTTATTGTTGAGTGTAAACCCAGAAAAGATGAAGATTTCTATTGTGATTTTTCATTATAATTTTTATTTTTATTTTCTAAATCGATAAGCTTCATTCTTGAATTGTTTTTTAGATTTTAGATTGATTTATTATGAAATTTTAATATTTAACAATTTATTTTATATTAAATTTAATTCTAAAAATGAAAAGAAAAAAAATTATTCGAACTACTCGATCGAGCTCGAGTAGCTTGATTCAGAACATCGAGTCGAGCTCGAGTTCAAAAAATAGAACTCGGTCGAGATCGAGCCGAATATCGAGCTCAACATTCTGCGTCGAGCTCGAGTAGCTCACTACTCGGCTCGGCTCGACTCGATTACACCCCCAGTTATAATGCTTATTTCAATGTTTAAAATATGACATGGATGACACTATTTTAAATTGATGAACATGTGTTCCTCTATTATTGAAATCTAAAATCCAAATAATCATATGCTAATAAAGAGCTTGATGCACCCGCCGCGAAGCGCGGGCACCACGCCCTTGTATCATATATGTATGTACACAAGTACACATCTTAGTAATTGAAACATGCCATAACTTTTCACGAAAGAAAAAAAAAACAAAACAAAACATGCCATAACTAATGAAAGTCAAATACTAGAAAATTAAAAAGTGACAACGGATGAATAAGTGCCATGATGAGTGATATTCTTGCTCTGATCACTTGGATGGTAAAGTCATCCAAAACCTAGAGAATGTCCGCTATAAGAATTCGTTTATAGATAAACGGTTTAAAATTACTTAATGTTGTCATATTCAATTTTTAGATTCGGATTTTAAACAGATTAATATCTACTTGTACTTGATAAACAGATTAAGCAAATCGAATAGTAGCAAACGTTTTCGAACATAACCGGATAATAGCTCTAGAGAATAAGGTAAAAAAAGGAAGAAAAAAAAGAAAGAAATTGGCTTAATAACTATTTTCCCCCTATACTTTCACAATATGGACATTTTCTCCCTCAAACTTTTAATTTGGAAATTTCACCCCTAAACTATCAAAATCAGGACAATTTCTCCCTAAGATAAAGGCTATATGGCTTAGAGGATACATAGGAATCTATTTTATTTTTTTATAATAAAGAAATATATACAATATATATTTTTTATTTTTTATAGTATAGATATTAATAATAATATATAATATATTTTATATTAATATTAATATTAAAAAATATATATTTATAACATCTATTTAAAGTTGAAAATGAAATTACCTTTTTATCCAGTTATAAGATGCACCACATTCACCAAGAACAAATTATTAGGGGTATTTCAGAACTTTTATACTTGATTTTTTCACTATTTAAGTTGATATCCAAGGGCGTTTAGGGAAATTGGATTAAAAGTTACTATTGTTGGGTCCCACTCTCAATAAATTAATTTTTTTTCTGGAATATTCAGCAAATGATCCCTATACTATTATGTTTTAAGCTATTTAATCCCTCACATATTCTGGGTTGGACGGTTTAACGTTTCGGCTTTAATTCTTATATTTTTTGTTTCGTTTGTAATTCAAGTGTCTATTTAATGGTAATTTAATGATCTACAACTTTCATGAGTACTCAAAAGCCAATTTTAGTGGTTTTGATTTTAAAAAATGCTTCTGAAATTTTGTGGTCTCGATTGCCGGTCTATCTAATATTGTACAATTTTTGGTCCACTTGTCTGATTGAGGTTGTTCAATCGTCGGTTAATTACAATTATTTAATCAAATTATCTATGTCATGTTATATTACATGAGTGAAGGTCCAAAAAACTCAATTTAGTAATGAATTTAATCATTGATTTCGCTGAATTATGGTTAAATTAATTTGATTGGTGTTGATTATATTATTCATATTAATTTTGGTATTAATGTTAATCAAGGTCCTTTTATTTATTTGTAGCTAGAAAAAAAATTATCTGTTGTCTACTAATATTTTTTCTTTTGTCCAGACTTCCCATGTAATATAAGAATGTGTTAAAGTTCTATTTTCTATCAAGTGTGGTTTCAATCCCCCAACTTACGACAAGTAATCAGTATTTATAGAAGCTACCTATGCTTAACAAAACACCAACTAAATATTTTACTTATATCCTTTTTATACTTCTAATGTTCATAACCTATACAAAAGCTATAAAATAAATCAATCATAAAGATAATTATGAAAAATCAATTATCATTACAGGCTAACCTATATGTTCATATCTGATTGTTCCCTCCTTTCACAACCCCGCAGCGAAGCGCGGGTCCTGTGGCTAGTTAATATTAATATTAATATTAATATTTATACTATAAGATATAAAAGTCAAAAGGAAATTTTAAAAAAAAAAAACCGAAAAATCCTCAATTCTCATGAACTCATGCACTATTCAGGTTGGTTTTTTGGTCATTTCATGGCTTGGTTTTTTCATTATTTCGATTGATGGTGGAGGGCGTTTCGGGAACTGAAGGAAAAAGATACTATTTGTGGATCCTGTTCTCCATAAATAAATCATTTTTTGCTGGATTATTTATCAAACGATGCTCATACTTTTCTCCTTGATGCTATTTAATCCTTTACAATTATGGTTTGGACGATTTAACGCGTCGGCTTTTATTTTTTATTTTTTGTTCTATTTGTCCGATGAAGGTGATTCAAGTGTCTATTGAAAGGAAATTTAATGATTTGCAACTTACATGAAGAACTCGAAAGCCAATTTTGATGTTTTTTATTCTAAAAAATGTTTCTGAAATTTGGTGGTTTCGATTGACGGTTTATGTAATATCATATAATTTTCGATCCACATGTTCGATTGAAATTATTCAAGTGTCGGTTAAAAGGGTATTGCATGATCTATGATTTTCATGAAGTACCAGAAAACGAAATCTTATCAATGACTCTCATGGAGGATTCAAAAGCGAATTTTTATGTTTCAAGTCTAAAAACCCTTTAGAAACCCTTGGTGAATTATTTATCAAATGACCCTTATAATTTTCTACTTTATGCTATTAAATCATTGACAAATTATAGCTTGGTTGATTTAACGCTTCAACTTCACTTACTTAATTTTAGTTTTATTTGTCCGATTAAGGTAATTTAAATCTCTATTAAAAGGTAATTCCATGATCTATGATTTTCATGAAGGACTCAACAGCCAATTTTTATGTTTCGAGTATGAAAAATCGAAATTTGGTGGTTTCGATTGATGATCTATTTAATATCATATAATTTTTGATCCACATGTATGTTTGAAGTAATTTAAGTTTCGGTTAAAAGGCTATTGCGTGATCTACGACTTTCATGAAGGACCATAAAGTCGAATTTGATTGATGAGTTTCATGAAGGGTTCAAAAGGGGATTTTTATGTTTTAGGATCTCCATCAACAAACATTTTGTTATTTGGATTATTTACCAAATGACGCTCATACTTTTCTACTTTATACTACGTTTTTTTAGTATCCTATCCGGTATCCAGGGCTTTACCCTAACTAATCCGGATCCGACCTGCGTCGCGCACCCGGTTATGGTGGGTGAGTCTCCCAATAGGGGCAGTTGCGTACGCAAGGTCTCGAATCTGAGACCTGCTTAAGTTAGAACAAGCCGCTTACCACTTGATCCAACCCTTGTTGGTTTTCTACTTTATACTACTAATTCTATCTTAATCGATTTAATAACGCTTCAACTTTATTTTTTTATTTTTTTGTTTTATTTGTTAGATTTAGGTAACATGTGTCTATTAAAAGATAGTTTCATGATCTACAACTTTCATGAATGACTCAAAAGCCAATTTATATGTTTTAATTCTAAAAAATGTTTTTTGAAATTTGGTGGTTTCGACTAGCGGTCTATTTAATATCATATAGTTTTCGATCCACATGCTCGATTGAAGTTATTCAAGTGTAAGTTAAGTTATTGCATGAGCTACGACTTTCATGAAGGACCTGAAAGATTCAAAAGATAAAAGGGAACTTCGTGAGCAACAATTTTGGTGAAAGATTCAAAAGCCATTTTTTATATTTCAGTTCTAAAAAATTCTTTAGAAATTTGGTCATTTTGATTGAATGTCTATTTAATATCATATAATTTTTTATCCAGATGTCGGGTTAAATTTATTCAAGTGTCGATTAAAAGGTTATTCCATGGTATACAACTTTCATAAAAGACCTGAAAGCTAAATTTTGGTTTTAACTAAGTTTTATCTAAAAATGGAAATAAAAATTCAAATATGGAGATAAGAGGACGAAATTGAAAGGAATCAAAAGGTACATCGATTATGGCATCAATTTACCTTAAAGGAAATTATATATCTCCATCCACATTTCTTTCAAATTTATTTTTAGATTTAAAAAAATTACAAGTCTCTTTCCAGCCTTTAACAGGGTCTTGCTCTTTCCAGTCTTTAATCCACTAAAAGGTCAAGTGTTGCCTTTTCTAACCTTTCACCAGGTGTTAATTGGGGTTACTACGTGTAACTCCTCTGCTTTGATCTAAAATTTTTTCTCAATAATTTCTCTCTTTCTACCGTCTCACTCCCTCTTCTTCACTCTTCTCCTTCTTCTTCCATTCTTCATTGTCATCTAATTTTTCATTTACACCCTTCTTTTCACCAGATTAATAGTTCTTTATGTTTTTGGATTTTCTTTGCTTAATTTTTCCTAGAAATTGAATATGGCATCTACCATCATCTTTCCACATCATTCTATCTTCCACAATTGTTTTGACGGTGAGTTTTCCAATTCTTAATTGTTGTTTTTTTAAGTTGTTATATACTTTTGCAATTTTGTAATTCCATGTTTGTTTTCCTACATAATTTTGTTGTTTGCTTCTGCTTCATGCTCTTTGTCATTAAATCTTCTTATGCTTTCACTCCTCTCCTTCCCCTCTACTCCAATCTCTGTTAGTCCTTTGTTTATATTGTAAGTTTTGCCCCTCTTATTTGTTCTCTTACTCTAATTTTTGTAATTTATGGCATTTCTTCTTCCCGTTTTAGAAGTGAAGATCTTCTTTCGGAATTTGGATACAGTCATCCTATTTGGTATGTTCTTAGCGAGCGCACCATCAGTTTGAGCTATTCCATCCTCAGGTCCACTATCTCCTTCGACAGTTAGATTCTCAGTTCAGTGGCACAGATCATCAGATCGAGTATTGGACTCTCCCACTTTCATATTGAGTCAAGCTCCCAGTTTAGTATTGCATCACGCCTAGTTTCTTCATTTAGCGGGTCTCCACAATGCATATCACTAGTTCGAGCCCCCGTTGATTTGGCATCTTTCCGTGGAGTATATTGTTAGTTCTAGCTTTTCATCATTCTTCCACAGAGGATATTGCTACTTTAAGTTCCTCTGTTCGGCATTCTTCTATAGAGTACACTATCAAATCTAGTTTGCTCTTCCATCACCATTCACAGAGCGCACTCTCACATTGATCACCCTCTTATTCGACTCAAGTCGAGTGATCGCCGTTCGACTTTCACCGACTACCTTAGCTTAGTTCTATACATTGAGCGTACTATTGGATCATGATTTCCTAGTTAGTATTCTCAAGCTTACCATTTGGTGCTTACTTTGCGCTACGCTAGGAGAGCGCCCACTTGATCTCACACTTGGCACTCCCATATGGGGACTGCATGCTAGATCGCTCATTCGGTGTTACCACATGGAGGACGCCCTTGGATATCTAATTCGACACTCTTGCATGGAGAACACCCACTTGATCAGTCACTTGGCATTTCCATATGAAAATGCCTTCGGACATCTCCACCAGGACACACTTGACGCTCGACACTTTGGCACAAAGTTCACTTTTTGACGATTGACGCTTTCCTATATGAAGCACATTCTTGACGATTGACACTGCCACATAGAACACTTGACATCTAACACATCGGCGTGGAGTTAAGAGTTGTTCGTCCAATCAATTTATAATCGCCTTCACGCCTAGGGGCAATTGTTGAGCACAACCAAATCAGACTCACTAGCCATAAAGGCCCATTAAAAGGCCCAAGCCTCATACATGGTATATATATATAGACCAGAGGTGTAGCTACATTGATTTCAGTGGGGTCAAATGACCCTACTTAAATTTATTTATTTTTTGACAGTGACCTACTTAAATTTTAGAAGTTGGTGTTAAAGGCTTAAAGAATTGAACACTTTTAGGAACATTTTAAGTGTATTTATTTCTTATATTAACCCCAATGAAGTTGTGAAATATGTATTTGACCCCACTAAATTTATGAAATATGCATTTGAACCAACTTATTAATTAAAAATCGATAGTAATTATCATATCTGGAAATAACAAAATTAGGAAATTTTCTATTGTAAACACCTCTAGACTCGATTAATTTTTTGTTAAAATAAAACTGTATAAATTTCTTTGATATATATATTTCTATATTTTAACTTATAAATTTCATAATTTTATTCATAAAAGTATATGTAAAACTATTGAGTCTATTACATTATTTCCAAAAGTTTTGTTGTGATATTTTTCTAATCAAATTAATTTATAATTTATAATCTAATAAAACTCTTTTCCCATTAAATTGTCGTCACATTTATAAACTACTCCATATTTTGCTCTTATCTCTGTGACATTAAAGACATTAATACAATTTAGAATTGGTTTGGTGTTGAGGATTAAAAAATCTGCAATCCACCTCTTAGCCAATTTCAAACATATTTTGATTTGAATTAAAAGTTAATTTTGATCATAGAAACCGTCAAATCTTAAAATTTATATATAATTTTGTTTTACAATATCTTAATTTTCTTTTTGAAGGATTACGCTATCTTAATTTAATTATTATTTTAGATATTGTATTTTCTTTTATATATAGACATTTTATAGTTAATATTAGTATCAAGAAGAAAACTATAATAAATAGAGAAAATAACCAAGTTTTCAGACCCGACCTGTTCGATGACCCACTGAGGTCTCCAGGTCCCGGATCATCCGGGTTAACCCACCGATTCTTTAAGGATGACATCATAAAATTATTTAATTTAATATTAAAGATAATGGACATTTATACAGAACTTTTAAGAAAAAAAAAGATATAAATAATAAATTAATTAATTAATTTTAAAGAAGGGCTATTTCTGGAAAAAAAAAGTAAAAAGAAAAACACATCCACCTTTTATTCCACCAGATCTGCAGTTCCCTCTCATTATTCTCCCATTCTTAAACCAGATCTGTTTTGACTTATCTCCCCTTCATAAACATCATCGCCAGCTTTGTTTTCATGCTTTCCTTCTCCTCCTTTGTGCTTATTTCTCTCTATTTCATTTTTCAAATACAACCAACCAAGCTCGACGGCTGTTGGAGTGTTGGGGATGGGAGAAAAGAGTGCGACGGCGGCGACAGAAGCACTAAAAAGCCAATGAGAGGTGTAGACGTAGAAGGGAGAGAAGAGAACAGTCAAGATTAATTTTGAAATTGGTCAAAATTTTAACTCAGATTCTATAATATCCGGGTTTCACCGATTTTTTCGGGCTAACGGGTCCCGGTTTTCCCGGTTTTTGACCGATCCTCAGTCCCTACGGGTGAGGGGGTATCTCAGGACCGGCAAGGCCTTCGGGTCTAGGTTGAACCAGGCGAACCGTCCGAGCCAATCCGAGTTTGAAAACATTGGAAAATAACACCATTAGATATTGACCCGACTTTTTGGCTCCGCCAGATATAGCCAAGGTATCATGTATGCCTCATAAGCTCATAAGCTCATGATATGTTCATCAGCTCTCCCAGCACTTCCATCTTACAAAGATGAGGATTCTACAGACTTAATCGTCGGAGAGGGTCCCCTACGCACGCTTAGAGGATCCCTTTCCACAGTTTTCTCTCTTGCATGCCACTCAGAGCTTTCTATTTCCATGTTGGGCCACGACACGATTTGATATCAACATCTTTATTAGATAAACTTATATATATTATATAATAATATCTAATTATAATGTGAGAACCTGAGTTTATCTTACAAATTGGCTTGGAGACAAACTCAGTTCTTAAAAGTCTAAAAATGGTAAAAATAAAAATTACCTATTTGAAAGAAATCACTCATTGAAGGACAAATATGATATTTAACTTTTATCCTTATTATTTAATTAAAAAAACTACCTATTTAAAAAAATTATTGTGCCAAAAGAGAAAACTACCATTACCTATTCAAATAAAATTACTATTTTAATATTATTTTATTTTCATACTCACGTGGTGAATGCCATAGGTCTAGTAATATATATCTATACTATATATAAAATACGAGTTTTGTAAAACTTTTGAATCGACCATTATACCCTTATTTTTCTAACATATATCTAAACTGCCATTATATGATTAATATTTTTACTTTTATAATATTCCTTAATCATCAATATATTAATTATACAATTAAATTAAACGAGAGGGGTACCCCGTGCTTGCGTTACGGGGAATTTTTTAATGTGGGTATACTTGTTTACCTATTATTAGTTTTGTAAGTGTAAACTTGTTATCACACCTAGTAATGTAATATATATCATCTTAGATAAATTCTTTAAATACAATCTTAGACATCCTTCAAATATAAATCCTAAGGATGCAAGTAGGTAGTAGTTAAATATTCTTAATAGGGTACCCGGCACTACCCGACCCGATTAAGTAGGGTTAGGTTATTGTATAATTGGGTTCAAGTAGGATTCGGGTAGTGACCTTTGGGTACCCACTACCCGAACCCGGTTATTTATTAATTATTAATATTGTATTTTTATTTATATATTACATTTTTACTTAAAAACTACTCATAATCAATCTAATTAAAATTTGTTATTATCATATGAGTCAATTTTTATAGATTTTTTTTGCTCTTTAAATGTGAATGCATTTTCTGTGGATTTAAATATGATTTATGAGTTATGAATATGATTTTATGAGGTCATAAAGAAATGGAATACGAATCGGTTCAGTGTAAGTGTAACCGCATGTGAAAAATGAGTAAAATGGGGCGATAAGGTCGTCCCAGGATAAAAGTTAAAAGGGGCATTTAGTAATTTCACCTGGTTACAAAAATAATATGTAGAATATATTTGGATTCAACGTACTATTACATAGATTTTTTTTTCTTTCAAAATACGAAATATTATAGATAGAAAATTAGTTCAACATACAGGAAACAGAAACAGGAATAGAAGTTTTCCTACATAAAACATTACTTGAATTATAAAAAGAAAGAAGGGAGGAGAAGTTCTCAAGAACAGAGGTAAACATAGTAGTAGCCTTAGTATCAACAGCTTGCTTAGCAAAGTAATCAGCAACTCTATTTCCTTCGATAGATGAAGGTCACTTTAAATTCAACCATTGTTGCTGCTAGGTCCAGGATTTCCTTCCTTAGTGTTTCCAGCTGGAGTTGGAGGTGATGTTGTGGCCTACATAGTATATTAATAGCAGTGAAAGAGTCAAATTCAATGTGGAGTTTATAGAAACCCATATCGTGTGCGATCTTAAGGCCAAATTTAATGGCTTGAAGCTCAGCAATTGTATTAGAAGTTACACCCAGATATATAGCAAAAGCATACTGGAAAGCTCCAGAGGAATTCCTGAAAACATCACCACAGTTAAGCTTTGGAGGCACCATCACAGTTAAGCTTTATAAAAGATGGAGGAGGTGGGAACCAAGATATATAGATATTATTTCCTTTGAAATTTGATTGTACAGGAGAGGAATTAGAGAAAGGCTTAAGAAAGAAAATCATTTTGTTTAGAACAGTTGTAAGAGAACAGATGGCATTATTAAAAATAGAATCATTACGAGTTATCCAAAATTGCCATAAAAGCATTGTAAACCAAACTCCTTAGTGAATCCAATTCCTTCAATGGGAAAAAAACAACTTCTAGATGTCGCAACGTCCGGGTCCGGGGATACCGAACCCTACCGCTGAACGACTTAAGGAAACTATAAAAACTAAGGGGGAGTCGCCACTAATCTTTTTTAACCTAGGTGTGATTAGGCACCTATCAGATTATTAAGCCTCATGTTAACCTAAGCTTGGCGAAGGTAACACTAAACCTAATAAACGGTCTACTAACCAGAGTCCTAAAGGTTCGGGAGTCGGGTACGTGTGGGGAAGGATTAGCACCCCCACGACGCCCGTCAAAAGACGGCACTGACTAATCTAGACTTAACCGTGGGTTTCCATGTTTGGTTGTTTTCTATCTTTAAATATATTCATGCCTATTTGACTCTTTTATACTAACTAAATTACTAACTAACGTACTCCTCTCTCCTTTTTATTAACTACCATTTTTACTAATTATCCGCTTCTTATTGATTACCATTTTTACTTTTGCTACTTTTATCATTTTTACTCTTTTCTTACTCTTTTTACTAATTACTCTTTTCTTACTCTCTTTACTGATTACTCTTTACTTTTTCCTCTTTACTGATTACTATTTTACTCTCTTGAATTTAATTACTATTTTCACTCTTTGAATTTAATCACCATTTGTCATTTTACTCTTTGAATTTAATTACCATTTTACCATTTTACTTTTTACTGATTACTCTTTACTTTTTACCATTTTTACTCTTTACCGATTTACTGACTACTTCTTTTACTTTTACTCTTAATTACCATTTTACTGATTACTTCTTTTACTTTTACTCTTAATTACCAACTTACTGATTACTTCTTTTACTTTCACTCCATTTTACTGATTACTTCTTTTACTTTCACTCCATTCTATGATCACTTCCTCTTTTATTTCTTTCTAATGATTACTTCTTTTTTAATTTATCCTTTTACTTTTACTGATTGACCAATTACTTCTTTTACTTCTTCTCTTAATTATCAATTTACTGATTATTCCTTCTACCTTGACTTTTAATTACTGACTTATCCTTTTACTTTGACCCTTACTTACTGATTGCTACTTTTACTTCTTCTCGTGGTTATCAATTTACTGATTAATCCTTTTACTTCCTCTTAATTACCAATTGACTGATTACTACTTTTTCTTTTCACTTTGACTCTTAATTACTGCTTTACTGATTACTTTGTTAATCCTTGACTCTTAATTATCAATTTACTAATTAATCTCTTTTTACTTAATTACTAATTACTATTACCTTAACTTTGATGTATGGATGCATGTGATGCATGAATTCCGATTGAAAATGCCAATTTACCGAGTAATTATACGAGAAGCATCATTTAGGAACCTTCCACTTGATTGGTAAGACCCCCAAACAAATACCTCAAGCCTAGGAAATCCGGGTTAAAACGGACAATGCTGTCAACATTCCAACCGGTTATTCCATCCTCGGAATCCATTTATTTTCAGCCAAATGAACAGGATATCAACAACATTTAAAGAAGTTAAACATGGATGCACGTGTAGCCCATTTAGTTGCAAGCCCAAACTCAAAAAGCCCAAATGAAAGAAATAAGGCCCAAATAAAATTTCAACAACAAGAAAAACAATTAAACTTAACCCACAACTATTTGAAAAGCCCAAAGGAAAACCTAAATCACTCTTTATTCCTATCCAAATTCCTATTTTCTAATTAATAAGCGGAAAAGATCTAAATGCTAGAACTCCCAAAGCTTAATCAAAATTAAAAGACTTAAACAAACCCTAATTGATTATTCCATTTCTAGGTTAAAGGCTCATTTTTAATTACTAAACCCCAAACTTCCCTAGCTTTATTCTCTCTTTTTTGTTGCTTAGCATACTAATTCCTAAGTAATACTTACTTTCAATTTCAAAATTAACCCATTATACAGATCTGTTTATGGTATCTAACCAAGGTCGAAAATTTTTCTAATTCTTTTTTCATTTTAACCTAAATAATATTAAAATTTTATTAATTTAAATGACAGACCCCCAAATTGAACCAAATTAAAACCTAGCAGACCAAACTGAAATAACACAGGGACTCTGCTGAAAACGGAACAAACTTTATGCATTTGAAGGCACACTCATGCGAACTTTGGGACTTGATTGATTTAAAATGAGGACTGAATTGAATGAAAAATCAAATGTGACGCATGCGGTTAGAATTAGACCCGAAACTAAGGAGGACTATAAATATCAACTTATCCCTAACATTTTAACCTAATTTTTACCTAAAGCACCGCCGCCGCCTAAACAGCCCGCCGGAAATCTTCTGCAAGGGTGGCCCCACCGCCTGAACCTTCGCTGGAGCGCTGGATGGCCTCGGAAAATTACAGCTCGCCTCGCCTCAGCCCTCTGAATACAGCGCCGCCGTCGACTTTGCTCTAAACGGCCTCCAACAGCCTCAAACGCGTCTAAACCGAAGCTACTTTCAACCTCAGATCTACTGGATCTGGCCGTCCGATGAACTTCAAGCTAAGGTATATTATTCTTCCCCCCGTTGTCTCCCTTTTCACCGTTTAGTTTTTCCAAAATGAAACCTTTAGCTATCAAAGTCCTAAAACTAGCTTGAACCGACACCTAAAGCTCCAAATCTCGGCGGCTCTATTCCCACCTAGCTTTACCTGCTACCTCTCCTCTCAAACCTATTTCTCTGCCTCCTCTCTGAACTTCAACTTAACTGAACAAGAACCTTAGTTTTCTTTTTTCTTTCATGGCCTATCTCCAAACTATCCCCTAAAGCCCGGCTCAACCGACTCCTAAGCAAGCTAGATTAAAAACGATGAAAACTTCAAGAAAGGTGACCACTTTTCCCTAATCCTTTTGCTTTCATTTTTTTATTTACTGTAAAAAAAAGACTATGAACCCTAGAGAGATTTCTCTTTAATAGCTGCTTCCTCCTCTTTTCTGTTTCTTTTTCCTCTTCCTAAAACCCCTTTTCTTTTGACTACTCTCTCACCTAAAACCATAGCGCCCAAACTCCTCCAAAAAAAAAACTCTCCCCCCGTTAAAGGTATTCTCTTCCCCCTTTTATGCTCCTGCCTGGAAAAATGAAGAGGAAACTTCCTCATTTTTTGTTTCCCATTTTTAACCTTTTTTGTCCTTCCGTGCAGGTGCTTATCCCACCCTTTTGAAGTGAAGACTGCATTTCGGGTAATGATTGAATTGCCCCTCCTTTGTCTGTTTATGAATTGTGTGGTGGCAATATGATGAAGCTTCCTCTTGCTTTCCTTTTTGTCTAATTCTCACATGTATTCACTTCCTTGCAGCTAATCTTTGTTGTTGAGCTGGCCATTGGAAATTAAGGTGAATTTTTCTTTTCCCTCCGTAACTCTTGAAATTGAGATTTCACTGCTTGGGGTCATTCTATTTGAACCATGGACCTTTGCAATTAAATGCTGACTCCTGTATTGAAATGTTTGTCTACTGAAAATGTATGGATGGTTGCTATGTTTTTGCTTTCTATAAATTAGTAGAAATGCGTGTGAATGAACCTAATGCTATGCAATGGATGCCAATATATTATGAGAAAATGGTCCGTCTTTTTTATGGAAGAATATTGCAAAGTGAGTTGGTAAAAGGTGCTGCAGAAGAGTTTATTGGAATTTGATGCAATGCAACCGTGCTTTTTTTAAAAAGAATGATGTAATGCGAATGCTTGAAATGCTAGTTAAAATGACAATTTGTGCTTGCAATGTAATCATTTCTAAGTCAAGTTTGAAATGCATGAATTTGAATTAAAATGGACTATCATACATTTGGTTCTGCTTGTTGAAGATGCCATGCTAAATTACTTTGAATGCCTATAAAAATGCTAAACTAGGTATGCTGCTAAGATTGAACGAACGCATCACACTCCTCTTTTTTTGGAATTTTGATGAATGCCAATGATTGTATGCAAAACATTAAAATGCAAGATTGTTGTTTGCTTAAATGAAAAATTGAAATTGCTGGACAGTGCTAATGTATGTAGCTAAACTAGAATGATATGCGAATGTCTTTGACTTGAATATGCATGAAATGCCCCTATGTAATTGCCTAATGTAACTCTTTTCTCTTGACAGGAACTGAAGGGAAGAAGAATTAGACTAATTGGGACTCTACAACATGGCAGGTAACTCCTTCTCTTTCACTCTCTTGTGGTTCTGATGTCATGATCAATTCTGTGTTTTAGCTTTTGACTCTTGTACTTCTGATGGTATGAATCTTTTTGCTGCTGTTTGAAAATGAATTTGTGCCTTGTTGGATTTTCTTGTGCATTGGCCAAGACTGTGAACTTGTTTGAACTTGAAGTCAATGTTGAATGCTTTATGGTTCCATGTCGCCTTGTGATTCCAATACTGCTATCTTGGCTCCTGAAATGTTGAATTTGGATGTGTTCATGATCTTTTTCCATTGCTGCTTTGCTGCTGAAATGTTGAGTGCTTTGATGGACTTAATTGCTCACTGTAGACCTGCTGCTTGCTTGAAATGCCAATAAACTGTAACATGAATGGTTGTCTTGTCCATTGAGTGATGTTGTGGATGATATGATGAAATTTGGTCCACCTTCTTTGGAATCGGCATTTCCTTACTGATCCTATGTGTTTCCATGCCTTTGCAGGTCATCTCTCACTTGGAGCCTGATCAAAATTGTTGGTTGAGAAAAGCTTTGTATCTGGACGTGACAAAGAAAGAATGGAACGGGACAGAAGCAAGGAAATCTCTGAAGTGGGCAAAAACTATGTATTTTTGGTCCCTTTGTTATTCGGACTGCAAAATGTAAATGAAAACAATTTTTGTAATTTTCAATTATCAATTTTTGAGAAGGAAATGAACTTAAACAACTAAGACTTAAACAACTAAGACCCAAAGAGAAAACACCCTAATCATGGAAGGCCAATCTGTTAAAGTCCTAAGGCAAAGGATGAAAAGCCCAAAAAGTGAATGGTCAATTTAAAGAGATGAGTCGAAAACTAGGTTTGGCAAATATAATGCTATGAAATTATTAACTATGAAAATGCAAATCCTACTTATGTGAAGTGGTCCAATTAATATGAGCCCAATTATTTTTTTGAAGATGATTTTATATTAGGATTAAGATGCATAGCTAAAATGCTAGAATCGAAGTACTAATTTAAACTATGGAGTATGCAAAGCTAAAATGGAAAATATTTTTGGGTTTTTCAAGCTTGGATACTAAAATGACGACCAAATACTAATTAGAAAGGACTCATTAATTAAACTATCCTACTAAAATGTTGGAATAAACTGCCAATTAGGAAAATGACCAAATACTCCCCTGATGCAAATTAAGAAATAATTTAATCTGAATTAAAGGATATAGGCCAAAAATAGGTGTCTACACTAGAATTAAGAGCTTTTAAGAGCATAGTAAGATGAAGGTGACCTACATTCCACAGACAAGGTAATTTCGATCTAAGTGAAGAGTAGAAAGGGCAAACGTTAAGTATATGATTAAAGTCTTCACTATGCTGACAGTGGAAACAACCATCATTATCTAAGATCTGTCTGTCATGGAGAAAATGAGCTGTAGGTAACCTATGGTGAGAAAGCAACAATTAAAAAACTTAACTTTAAGGAGAGTTTTTTGTTTCCAGATTAGATTCCAGGGAAGTAGAGGATAAGAAATTCTCCCAGAGGTGGCAATGATCCTATTGTATAAAGAGGAAGTTGAAAACTTACCTGTTTTAGTGAGACCCCATATCAATATATCCTAAGTACTAGATAACCTAATCGATATTGCAATGAGTTGTTCAAGTAAAATGGGTGGGAGTAGGTCACAAATTCTTATGAAATTCCAGGAACCAGTATTGTAATCAATAACCTCTCCTAATGTTAATGACTGAAGATTACTAGGAATAGGGTGTAATATCAATTGCACAATAAGAGTGTTATTGAACCATTTATGATACCAAAAGTTAATACTTGAACCACCACCGATTTTCCATACTAGGTTGTCTTTAATAAAAGGTAAACATTTAACAAAACCCGACCAGATATAAGAGCAACCCTGTTTATGTTTAGCATCAAGAATTGAAGTAGTAGGGAAGTATTTGTGTTTAAGTAACAAGCTATTAAACTATCCTTATTAGTCAGAATTTTCCAGACTTGTTTAGCAATTAGAGCCTTGTTAAATTCTTCTAAGGAACGAATACCAAGACATCCTGCATATAGAGGTAGCGAACAAGTTTTCTAGTTAATAAGAGGAATTTTATTTAAATTTTTAGAATGATTCCAAAGAAATTTTCTCATTAAACAGTTTATGTTCTTGATGACTTTTCTTGTGAATAGAAAAATAGACATCATGTAGATAGGGACAGAGGATAAAATTGCTTTGATCAAAGTTAATCTTCCAGCAAAGGATAGAAATTTATTGTACCATGTGTTAATAAGGCTATTTAATCTTGTTATAAGATCATTAAAGAGAAGGCTAGTTAGTCTGTCCGAATGCATTGAAGACCAAGGTATTTATCTAGAGAAGAGGAGATAGGAATATTAAAAAATATTGATACCTCATCTTTCAATTCTGGATTAGCATTTTGAGAGAAAATCATAGAACATTTGCTAAAATTGATCGATTGACCAGATGCTTGGCAAAATTTTATTAGATTATCTTTAAGTGTAGATAAGCTTAAGGGGTCAATCCTAGAGAATAGGTAACAAACATCAGCATAGTAGAGGTTTGGGATCATAGGACCGTTTCTTGATGCTTTAAGTGCCACAAATTTTTTATCTTCAATGGATTTAAGAAGACTTTTATTAAGAAAATCAGAACATAAGATAAATAAATATGGTGAAAGGGGATCACCTTCTCGTAAACCCTTTTAGGGAAAATATGATAACTGAGTGATTTGTTAACTAAAATTCTGAAAGAAGCAGTTGTGACACAGCTCATTATACAAGTAATCCAATGAGGTGGAAAGTTATAGGCTCTTAAACATTGTTCTATAAATTTCCATTCCAATTTGTCATAAGCCTTTGCATAGTCAATTTTTAAAGCCATATAAGGAGTCTGACTATATTTCTTCTTATAAAGTGTGTGAATTAGTTCGTTAGCCATTATGATATTATCAGAAATGGATCTATTAGGAATAAAAGCTGTCTGAAATGGTGAAATGAGCTTATGGATTATATTTTTTAATCTATGTGTAATTATCGAAGTAATAATTTTGTATATAGTATTACACAAGCTTATAGGTCTGAACTAGGAAACCTCAGTTGGGTTTTGAGTTTTAGGAATCATTACTAATATTGTTTCATTAAGCTTTTTTAAGAGGTGGCCTGTATGAAAGAAACTTTTAACTAGGGAAACCACCGAATCTCCTATAATATCCCAGTAAGCTTTAAAAAATCCTGCATTAAGTCCATCAAGGCCACATGCTTTATTTGAATTCATTTTCCACACTGTTTTTTTAATTTCCTAATAAGTAATAGGTTCATTGAGGGATTTAATATCTTCAGATGAAAGTTTTGGGATATTAAGCTCAGAGAAATTAAACTCAGAGTGATTAGAAGAAGAAAACGGGGTTTCAAAATAAGATTTGAAGGAAGAACTGATCACAGCAGGATTAGAAATCCAATCATTACAAATTTTTAAAACTTGAATATGATTATTTCTTCTTCTTTGTTTTACTTTTGCGTGAAAGTATGAAGTGTTGGCATCATTTTCTTGAATGAATTTATCTTTTGCACGTTGATACCAATATTGCTTATTTAACAATTCAAGTTCTTTAATTTGTTTAAGTAATTCTCTTTCTCTGTTAATTTGAGGTAAATCCAAAGTATTAGAGAAGTTTGTTTGTACCTCATTAAGTTCCTTTTTAGGCATATTTAATTTAACAGAGATATTACCAAAAACATGTTTTTTCCAGTCCTTTGAAGCAAAAGCCAGTTGTTTACTCTTCATGGCAAAATCAAAGGCATAAGAACCTGATTTAGCTTCACGCCAAATACTATTAACAATGTTCCTATAGTCTGCTCTACCGGTCCATTGATTTTCATAACGAAATCTTCTTTTAGCATGAGTCATATTAGGACAAGTATTCAAGAAAAGAGTAGAGTGATCAGAATGAACTGAGGGAATTACTTGAACAGTAGTAGAGGAAAACGTATTAAACCATAGATTATTAGCTACTGCCCTATCTAATCTACGCCTAATATGATTATTCCCTAAAGTTCTATTATTCCAGGTAAAACAAGATCCCATATAACCCAGGTCAAAAAGATTACATGGTTGTAAGCATGCATTAAATTTATGCATGGATCTATAAGGAATGTTAAATCTACTCATTTGTTCATGTGCAGCACATATACAGTTAAAATCACCCAAAACAACCCAGGGATTATTAATAGAGGTAGATAGATTAACTAATCGTTCCCATACCTGATCATGTTAGTGAGGATGAGGATATTGATAAAGGGCTATCAGAGTGAAAGAAGGCTCATGTGCATGTGCATGAAATTGAGCGGTAATCATTCTTGAGGAAGTCATATGGCTATACACACAAATTAAGTTTGGATCCCAGAGAAGCCATATTCCACCGGCCATGTCAGTAGACTATTACATAGATTTGGATTTGATTAAAGTACATTTTCTTAACAATACCTTATTTGATTAAATTACCTATCTAGATTAAATTCTATATTAGCTAAACTTCTAACACCTAGCAAAACTAAAATCATTACATCTTTGTATCATTGTATCCTTGTCAATTAACTCGACGCCTCTATATATCGTTAGTTATTGACATAGCATTTTCGATTGATTTTGCTTTGCTTTTTTTGTTTTTTTCTTTGAGTTGCATTAGCAAGAACAAGAAGACTCTTGTTTTTTTCATTATCGTTAATCAGGACAAAGCCTTTCCACAGATCAGGTCCGTTTTCCTTGAATTTCCTTTTTTTCCTCTACACTTTTCTCTCAACATTCTTTAGGATCGAGCCTATTGAATGAGTTGGTCATCTGGATAGTTGGGTTTGTGTTTGTAATTTTAACCTCTGATTATAATTCAGACTTTAACTCTCCGTTTTTTTTTTGGGTTTCAGGATTCGGTCGTCTCAAGACTCGGAGGCAAACCTTTGATAGATAAGGTCAGCTTTGAGTCGATTTCTTTTCCGAGATCATCCTTATTGAATGAGTTCACTGTCTTGAGACTTTGGCCTGTGTTTGTAGTGTTTAGCTTTGATTATCATCTTATAGTTCAAGGCTTTCATAACTTCTGTTCATCAATTTTGTGGACCTCTACTTTACAATTTTTTAATGCTTTTTTTATTTGGTTTAGAGTTTAGACTGATGTATTATGTTTTCATGCCATAGTATCTCTATTGTTTGACTGTGTGCGCATCTCTTTTGATGTCTGTGATCATATGCTCTATTGTCTACTCTCACCAACTGTTGTGTTAGTCTGCCAACGTTAGATGTTCTAAATCTAAATGCTACTCAAGCTGTCTTATTAACTCTGCTTACTTAGTACCCTCTCATAGCAGTTCATGGAATTTTGATAAATAGTGCATCCCTGATCATCATCTCTTCAATTTAATGCTACTTTACTCTCCATAGTCTCACTCCAATAAACATGGAGATGAATTAATGTTTGTCATCTATTCCATCATTTGTAATAAAAGCCTGCTCGGCATAATTCTTCTGAAAATTCTAGAACAAATTTAATCGTTTTCACGCAGATGTCATGAAAGTCTTAATGTTTGATGATGCTCATGAAAATTGACAAAATATGAAGACATGAAAGCCACCAAGAGGAAGTATTTTTACTCCAATTGCTCAGGTCTGTTTTTCATAATTTTTTTACAATTGTAGTTAACATTATTTAAAGGTTTGATTAGCAAGCAACATAGTTTTAATTTCTTTAAAGCTAAATCAAAATTCTTAGGAAGGATTTGCATCAAAGAGAGCCAAACAAATGTAAATTCTTCTCATCACTTCTGTCAATTCTATTTCCTTTGATGCATCAGCTCAAATTAATTTAACATTCTTAACACATTGCAGGGCAAGAAAATTGGACCTCTGAAGGTTGCTCTGATGAGATAATTGTCCATGGTCCAGTCATCCAGTGACTCCCTTTGATTATTGTAATTCTGTTGGTTGTTTTTTGTTCAGGACCAATGAGGTGTTAGTTATATTTTGTGGTTAAGTTAACTTATGGTCGATAGCCAGCTAAGAGAAATGACTTTTCTTTCTTTGGTGTTGTCATTACTCATTTCTTAACGGTTGACAGCGTGGGGATGTTCAAACATTTACGAATACAAGTGTAATACATTTTATGATTTTACATGAATTTGTTTCAATGTATTTTGATAAGTAATATACTAAGCTTTCACTTCTTTTTCTTTTTTTCCATAACTTTCACTTCTAATTAATATTTATTATTATTATTATTATTTAAATATTTATTTTAATTGAATATTTGTGATTTCTTATTATTTTCAAGTATTTTAAAATATATTTTGTTTTTGCCACGTGCGTTGCACGTGAAGGTGAAAACTAGGAATGATAAGAGTTTCGCTACACAGTCCGAAAAATCGACCCGAAATTTGGTCTCCCATGACATGTTCTTACACGGTTGGTCTAGCAAACTGGTCCCACCACTACTTTAGTGGAGTTTTGCTAAATAACATGGGATGATTAGGCATGACACGTCATCAGGGACAAAATTTAGGTCAATTTTTTGAGCTGTGTGGAATTTCCCTAAGGGTGTTACTAAATACCGCCCATTTTGACACTTTTGCCCTTTGCTTCATTCTTGAAGCTATCACGAACGTAGAATAGCCCGAGAACTCCGGAAATGGACGATAACGTGTCGTATTTTGATGACGATGTAAGAAAAATGCAATTTTTGCGGAGATTTGGGGCTGATGACCGTGCCACGCAATTTTTGGAGGACGGCACATGCATTTTTTAATATATTTATAAAAATAAATTTTTTTATATTAAATATTATTAGTTTGGGTCAATATTAGTATTAGTATTATTATGTATTATGTATTATTAGTATTGAACCAAAATATTTTTTTGTAAGTTGAGACAGGTTCAGGCATTTGAGTAGTGTTTACTAAAGTTTTATTTCATATTTGAATTTACTATACTATATGTAATTAAGTTTGGAGGATAGTTTTCATTATCTATTTTGGGGAAATCACTGTCAATTTCCATTTAGCGAAAAATGGGGTAATATTATTGTACATTTGTCAATGGAGCATTAGACTCAAATCGAAAAAAAAAGCACATCAGTGCTTTGCTTCAGGATCAACATATGATTACATTCAAAAGGATAAACAATTTTACACTGATTTGCACATAACATAATTGATGAAACTGGTTCTAACATACAAAAGAAATAGATGCCCTTCTAACGATTTACAATCAAGTAATCGGTCTGAAAAACTAAACTTAAAAGGGTGATGAAGTGATTAGGGAAGTTAATTCATGGACGGAAAAGGAGACCAATGGGCACATGTGGGTTCAAGTTCTCAAGGATATGGGACTCGTTTTGCCTTTCACGAGCCAAGCAGATCCTAAGACCTAAACCCAGAAATAATACAATCTACACCGCCACAGAAACTAGAACCATATACGTCAATACTATAGAAGGAATCATCAATAAAGGGACCTATCATGGGATACATTATTCTGCATTGTCAATGGATGCCTTAGACTAAAATCTAACAAAAAGCATCTCAGAAAGGAGGAAGTTTTCATTTAATCTGCCCTTTATTGATGATTCCTTCTATAATATTGACATATACGGTTCTAGTAGCTATGTCGGTGTACATACTACTATTTCTGGGTTTAGATTCAGATGTATTCTTGATAGGTCTAAATCTAATCCCAAAAATAGTATTATATACACCGCCACAGGTACTACAACCGTATACGCCAATACTATAAAGGAATCATCAATAAGGGTAGATCAAATTCAACTTCCTCCTTTCTGAGGTGCTTTTTTGTTAGATTTGAGTCTAATGCATCAATTGAAAAGGATGTAAAAGAATGTACCCCATGTCTAAATACAAATGTTTAGATGTCATATACAACTGCAACATGACCGCATCCTACAACGTCCATCACCACCAAAATCTTCCAATGAAACCTGCAAAATTTAATTACCAAATATTAATTACACAAAAGTATTAACAATAATTAATCTTGATTAAAATAGATACAATTTCAAAATTTAAATTAATAATAATTAATAATTAAATGATTAATAATTAAAAAATATAAAAAATAATTAATAATTGACCCAAACTAATAATATTTAACATAAAAAATTATTTTTTATAAATATATAAAAAAAATGCATGTGTCGCCCCAGGAAGGCGGCAAATACCACAGCGTGCCGTCCTCCTGGGGCGTCATGGTCATCAGCCCCAAATCTCCTAAAAAATTACATTTTTTTTACATCGTCATCAAAATACGGCACGTTATCGTCCATTTTCCAGAGTTCTCGGGCTATTCTACATTTGTGATAGCTTCAAGATTTCAGAGGATTTGAAAGGTTAGAAAATGAACAAAGGACAAAAGTGTAAAAAGTGAGACGGTAAGTAGCAAATGTTGAAAAAATAAAAATGGAAGGGAAACGAAATATGGGAAAGAAAGCTTTTTATTGATAACTTGGAAAACTTCAGGAACAATACAATACAATAAAAATTACTACTGCAACATAGTCTTTAAATAAGACTCAAACCTCCTAAAATGTTGCTACATGACTCCATAATTAACAACCCACTAACCAACTAAACAACTAAATAAAATGTGCTGGAAAATAGATAACAAACTCCAACTTGGACCTAAAGACATGGAACACAATCTGATAATTCCATATTTTTATTAACTACCAAATATTCCACTACTTCCACATTCTGCTCCAACAATCCCTCCCTTGAGCTGAACTAACAGACTGATAAGTTCAGTTTAAAGGTTTTGAAATCCCCTCCCTCGCTTGCATCACATCCTTGCTGCTGCAAACACCTATCATCTTCCTCAGCTTGTTGAATGAAGCCACACTAAGGGGTTTGGTGAAGATATCTGCTGCCTGTTCTTCAGTGCTGCAATAGACCAATTCAATTTCACCATCTTCAACCAATTCTCGCAGAAAGTGAAATCTAACATGGATATGCTTTGTTCTCCCATAGAAAACAGGATTTTTTGAAAGTTTAATGGCTGAAATATTATCACAATGCACCACCGTTGCCTCTTTCAATTTCATCTTCAAAAAATCTGCAAGTATCCTCCTCAACCAAATAGCTTGACAAGCACCAGATGTTGCTGCTACATACTCTGCTTCAGTTGAAGAAAGAGTAACTATAGGCTGTTTCTTGGAACTCCAAGCAACTGCACCAGAACCCAACTTGAAAACAAAACCTGTTGTGCTCTTCCGATCATTAAGATCACCAGCAAAATCACTATCCACAAATCCTGTCAGCTTGCTTTTATCACCTTTTTGGTAGAACAAACCATGATCTGCAGTCCCTTTCAAATATCTCAAAATCCATTTTGCTGCAAACAAATGTTGCTCCATTGGTTTCTCCATGTATCTGCTAACAATGCTCACACTATGCATGACATCCGGTCTGGTGGCAGTGAGATACATCAAGCTCCTAACAATCTGCTTAAACATGGTGCTATTTACCTGTTGACCATCAGGATTCTTCACAAGCTTTGTGCCCTTGTCCATTGGAGTTGAAACAATTGGCCATCTTAAATTTGTCAAGAACATCTAGAACATACTTTTACCGACAAACAAATGTCGCAACGTTCGTGTCCGGGGTGTCCGAACCCTGCCGCTGAACAACTTGGAATGGGAAACCTACTGAAACTATATGGAGTCGCCACTAATCAAATTACTAGGTGTGATTAGTCACCTACTGATTAACCTAACCAGTCTAATGGGGTCCAAAGCTTGGCATAGGACCCACTAAACCTAAGGTCCGGTCTTGTTACCTAAGTCTAGGTCCGAGAGTCGGTTACGCCCGGGGAAGGTTGAGCACCCCTGAAGCGCCCGTCAAATGACGGTACCTCTAAGTTTAACTAGATCTACTGAGTTGAAAGAAAAACTGGTTGCTTTTAATCTTTAATCTTATATTTTGATTATTAAAGAAGATATCATAAAAGAAAAAAGAAAACCATTTTTTTGAAAAAAAGATTTGAATGTCGAGAATTTTGAAGAATATAATCGAACGATCGTCAATTAATTCAACTTTCAATCCCCTTTCACTATTTGTTCTCTTGTTGACCCTTTTCTCTTCAAAAAGGAGTTCGAAAATGCTGTGTCAAAATCTTTTTACCATTTTTTGGTTTTTCAAAACTTGATCAATTTTATTAATTTCCAAAAGTCTTCTCTTGGAATTACTAAAAACTTTTATTTTCCAAAAGTCTTCTCTTGGAATTGCTTAAATAGAAAACATTCTTTTTGAAAATGCTTACCTTGAAAACTTTTTGATTACCAATTTTTAATTTTTGGAAAAATTGAATAAGAGAACATGGTTGAAAAACATTTTTCAAAACAAATTTCATTACATCTTTTAATTTTCTATTTTTTTCATTTTTTTGGATTTTCTTCAATTTTCCTAACTTTTACTTAATGCATAAATGCAGATGATGAATACAAAGTGTTGATTTTATTATTTGATCAATAAAAAGGGGTTTACTCGAGTAGACCCCCACGAACCTAGCCCAGCCCCCCGGGGATATTCGTGAAAACCTATCGATCTCGGAGCAAATCCCGAGAGGTCGTGCTCATGCACCTTTACCCGAGATTTGCCCGTCATAGCTAAAAACACCTTTTTATGGATTTAGTAGTGGCATGATATGCAACAATAAATAGCAACTTTGAAATTAAACATGTATGCAAATGAACTAACTTAATTGATTTTAATTGTAATTGATTAACCTTAATCTACTTTGCTTATCTCAATTATTGAAGATTGATTTATATTAATTTAACTAGATCTTGAATAAAATCCTAAACCCAAAGTGTAAAAGACCACATGCAAACAAAAGATAAAGTCCAATTAAAAAGACTAAAGCCCAAATATAATTGGCAAGCCCATCAGGAAATTAAAAAGAATAAAAGTCCAACTATAAATAAAGAATTAAAACCCAACCTATATAATATTTCAGAGGCCCAAAGTTACACGTAAACAAAAACTAAAA
>AWWV01012058.1:0-13619 GCA_001974805.1 Corchorus capsularis | reverse complement strand
TATTATTATTATTATACCTTGTCATTTGAGAATAATAAATTGGACCCGATGATGGAACGATCAATTGGGACTTTGACAATTTTTGTCAGTCTCAATCTGGGTTTCCTAGGCTTGGAGCATCCAAATGGGGGTTTTAGCCTGTATGAGTGGCGGGTCCCCAAATGGTGTTCCTCGTATAATTATTTGGTAAAAATGCACTTAACCGGAAAACATGCATCATATGCATCCATGCACTAAAAGTCCAGTACCCCAATAAATTAAAAGTCAAGATAATAGTAACCAGTGAATTAAGTAATTAAGAGTCAAAGTAATAGTAATCAGTAAAATTGATAATTAAGAGTCAAAGTAATAGTAACCAGTAAAATTTATAATCAAGAGTCAAAGTAATAGTGATCAGTAAAATTGATAATTAAGAGTCAAGGTAAAAATAGTAATCAACAAATCAGTAATTAAGAGTCAAGAGATTAATCAGTAAATTGATACTTAAGGGAGAAAGTGAAATTAGTGATCGGTAATTAAGGAAAAGAAGTAAAAGGTAATCAGTAAGAGTAAAATAGTAATAAGTACAAAGTAAAAAGTAGTCAGTAAGAGTAAGAGAGTAATTAGTGAAGAAGAAAAAGGTAATCAGTAAGAGTAAAACAGTAATCAGTAAAAAAGTAATAGTAATCAGTAAGAAGCAATGGTAATCATTAAAAAGTAAAAAGGTAATCAGTAAAAAGTAAAAGTAAAAGAGTAAAAGTAAAAGAAGTAATCAGTAGAAGTGAAAGAGTAAAAGTAAAAGAAGTAATCAGTACAAAAAAGCAAAAGTAAAAGAAGTAATTAAGAGTAAAAGTAAGAGAAGTAATCAGTTAAAGAGTAAAAGTAAAAGGAGTCAGCAATAAATTGGTAATCAGGAGTAAAAGAAGAGGAAGTAATCAAAAAAATAGTAGTTAATAAAAAGGAGAGAGGAGTATGTTAGTTAATAAAAGAGTCAAATGGCATGAAAATACTCAAAAAATAGGAACAACCAACAATAGAAACCCACAGTTAAGTCTAAACTAGTCAGTGCCGTCTTTCGACGGGCGTCGTGGGGGTGCTAATCCTTCCCCACGCGTACCCGACTCCTGAACCTTTAAGACTCTGGTTAGAAGACCGTTTATTAGGTTTAGTGTTACCTTCGCCAAGCTTAGGTTAACATTAGGCTTAATAATCTGATAGGTGGCTAATCACACCTAGGTTAAAAAAGATTAGTGGCGACTCCCTTAGTTTTTTAGTTCTTAAGTCGTTCAGCGGTAGGGTTCGGTATCCCCCGGACCCGCACGTTGCGACAGCTTGGCGACTCCGCTGGGGACTGGTTAGTGAGTCAAACTGAATGCTAGTGTAGAGTTGACTAGGGTTTGCATAATTGGTTGTTTGCTTGCATTTACTCTTGTTTAATAATGCCTATCTTTATAGTTTTCATGCTTTGTATCTTCTGTCTAATCCATATTTGCTCTGTCTTCTTTGGGGATAGTTTAGTAATTTGGGTTGGGTTTTTGTAAAGGTTTGTATCTTCCTTCACACACTCACTTAATAAACTTGCATGTGCATTGTATGAGCTTACACCGGAGCTCTTACCTATTTAGGAGGAGGCAAAGTAACTAGCCTTCGTGTGGCGATAGCCACCGTGTGGGTTTTTAGTGAAACACCTCCACTCAGACTGAACCCTTTCCAATGAGCCTATAATGGGTGAGGATTGGGGGCCTTACTAGCTAGAGTGGGCGTCAGTGAGGACAGTTTGGGAACCTTTAGAACCGACAGCCTCACCCGGCATATAGTTACCTATTTCAACCTAGGTAGAGCCAATCCCGTGAAGATAAACCTAGGCACACAAAAGGAACATTTCTTACCTTTACTATTTACTATTCTTTATTATGGACCGTAGAGATGGTAATCGTATTATCCCAATAATTGGGTTGCAACAGATAGAGGACATCAGGGATCAGGCTAGGAACGTACTGCCATGCGTCGCACCATTTGACAAGCGCCTCCAACCTGTAGCTGACTTTTTGGATGGCACCATCAGCAAATGCAATGAAGCTCTTGCCTATTTCCAGCAGTTCGTGGGAAAACAGCAGTATTGAAGCTCTTGTAATAGAGTAGTTATTTTAAGTTTTTCAAGTATTAATGTTATTTGTGAAAAATTTAAGGCCTCTAACTAAAAGTACTTCTAGTTTAAATTTCAGTTCAGACAAAGGCCGGTAATTAAGTTATATTCCAAGTTTTAGAACAATGGTTTATGGTTGGCTTGTTTTCAATTAATGAAGAATTCGCTCTTACGGTGTTGCGAGACAACGAATCCCAATCTTCTCTTTCTATCTTAAATGATGAATAGGTTCATGCATCATGACATCATGTGCATAAGGATGAAAGCCCTGATTGATAACAAGACTTCTGACGGCCACGGCTTTCGTCCTATGGGGTTCGACCCAACCATTGGGAGGGGCCCCACATTCTCATTGCATTTTAAAAATAAATAATAATAATAATAATAAGCGATAATAACAATTTTTGACCTTTACCTCAGGAAAGTGCCAAGATAGCACCCAAGAAACGGTATCAGTCTACTTGACCATACAACACTAGGTCTAGAACTAGGAGGATGGAAGACCAGAATGCAGAAATTCAGCGATTGAAGGAGGAATTGGCACGCCGTGATGAAGAGGCGAAACACTGGGAAGATGCTATGAATGCTCAAATGGAGCAAATGAGGGGTATGTTAACACAGCTGATAAAAGGGAAAGGTTTGGCGGGAGATACTCAGAATATGGAAGATCCAATGGGAGGAATGCCCACGGCAAGTTCAGGACAACTGGAATAGAGAACGAGAATACCAATCGTTTTGTGTTCCTTCCAGCGTCTGGTAGCTCACCATTTTTTTCCCACCACTAACGGGAACGGCAACTAGGCCTACGGTGTCTGATACTGCAACTTCTAGCAGCATGCAATTCATTTTCCCACTACTGGCCAGACCTGTTGTTTCTAATACCTCAATGTTTAATCCACTCAAATCTCATGCTGGTATTGTTGCTGCACCTGCGTCATCACAACAAGACTACTCATACCTATTTTCACCTGGGATAGCTGCTACTAGGCCTATGAACTTAACAAGGGAAGATAACCCAAAAAAAGGGGCTGACGAGGAAAAATTTTGGCAGAAGATTAAAGGCCGAATAGAGGATAGACTAAGGAGCGTGGATGGAATTCAAGACTATGGGATTCCCAATATCGCAAGCACTGCTGTGGCAAATGGAGTAATCATTCCCCCGAAATTCAAAATGCCGGATTTTGAAAAATACGACGGAACAAAGAACCCCAGGGATCATGTGCTCAGTTTCCAGAACAAGATGGCACCCTTTTCCACTAATGATAAGTTCCTGATGTACAACTTCATGTTTAGCTTGACCGGTTCAGCAATTACTTGGTACAATCAACTGGATCTGAAAAACATTCAGAGTTGGGGTGACATGACTAAGGCCTTTTTAGCACATTTTAGGTATCTGATGGAGTTGGCGCCCACTAGAGATACTCTGACAAATATGTCAAGAAAGCCCGATGAATTGTTGACGACTTATGGTCAGCGTTTCAGGGAAGAAGCCTTGTTAGTGCCCTGACTACTGGAAAGGGAGGTGAACTCTTTATTCCTGAGAACCTTGCCTAAGGAATACTTTAAGGCATTGCTCCCGAAGATTACAAAGTCATTCTCAAGCTTGATTGTAATTGGAGAAGCTATGGAAGCAACAATCAAAATGGGGTACTTAGACGAGATAACTGATCATGCCAAGAGATGACAGAAAAAGAAGGAAGGAGAAGTACATTCAGTGGGGGAGACAGATTTCAAACCTAGAAACCAGGGGCAGTAGTACTATCCTCGGAATTATGAGTACAACTATCGGCCTCGGGGATATTACCTCTGGGAATGTCAGTGCTGTTAATGGAACACCGTTTCAACCAAGACCGCAGAATCAGCGCCCTAGTGCACCTCTAGCGATTCAACAGAAGAGTCCAGCAAATACAAGAACTCCGATTTATCCAATCCCATATACTTATATGGAGCTTCTCCCAGAGTTCTTGCAGCAGAATTTGTTGCAAAGATTGCCATTCTCGCAGCCCATGCCAAATCCAGGAGCTTGGTATGACCGCAATGCCCATTGTGACTACCACTCAGGAACTGAGGGGCACTCTACTGAAAACTGCTGGAGATTGAAACTCGTTGTACAAGAATTGGTAAAATCAGGGAAATTAAGCTTTGCAAATATGGCACCGGCTAATCCGTTGCCTAGCCACGGTGGGAATCAGGTGGGTGTAATTGAGAAGTGTGAAATAGTCAAAAATCGAATTCAGGAAGTGGTTACTCCGATGGCAATAGTCTACAAAGCTTTAGTGAAGGTAGATATGGTAATCCTAGGAGAATTTTGAGTAGCAGAAATGAATGAGGTATGCCCATATCACGGTTTGGGCCATGGGATTCAGGATTGCTGCGATTTCAGGAAGAAAGTTCAGAGCTTGATGGATGAGGGGAGGATGGAATTCTATGTGGAAAGCAAGGGGAAAGAGGTCGATGTTATTATTGAAGAGCATGTACAACCTTTCATACCAGCTCCGCCTAAGGTCAAGCCTCGACCTTTTGTACCAAAGCCACCAACAGTTTTACCAGCCCATATGCAAAAGGCAGTAGCATCTGTAGTTGTGAAACCCCCACAACCTTTCCCTTACACAGATAGCCGCCAAGTGCCATGGAAGTATGATCTCAATGTGACTACACCATCAGGTGAAAACAGTTCGGCTAATGTGTCGGGTGTTGGGAGAATGACTAGAAGTGGAAGGGTATACTCACCTGAGATGTCAGAGTCGGCTCAAACGAAAAAGGATGAGGCCGTGGTTCCTAAGACCGATATAAGAAGTTCAGAAGAGGTTGTTAGACAGAGGGAAGAGGAAATTGTCGAGAAGCCAGTATTAGAACACGAAGAATGTGAATTCTTGAAAATCATTAAGTAGAGTGAGTACCGTGTAATTGAACAGTTGAACATGTTACCTGCTAGGATTTCTATCCTTAGTCTGTTATTGAACTCAGAAGCACACCGAAAAGTATTATTGAAAGTGTTGAACCAGTCTTATGTATCTCAGAACATCAGTGTCGCTGACTTGGATCACATGGCGGGCAACATATCGGCACACGGATTCATTGCCTTTGCGTAGAAGGATATTCCGAAAGGAATGAGGAACAACATAAAGGCATTGCATAACACAGTCAGGTGCCTCAATGTGAGCATGGGCAATGTTCTGATTGATAATGGTTCAGCTTTGAATATTTCACCCCTCAAAATATTGAAGAGGTTGCCGGTGGATGAGGCCTGCATTCAAACCAATCATCTGATTGTGAAAGCTTTCGATGGTACTAGGAGGAGTGTTATAGGAGAAGTGAAGATAACCATTGAAGTGGGGGGAGTGCCATTCGCCCTAGTGTTTCATGTACTGGATATACAACATCCATCCTATTCATGCTTACTAGGAAGGCCATGGATACATCAGGCAGGGGCTGTTCCATCAACCTTACATCAAGTGGTGAAATTTCTTACTCCAGAGAAGTTTGTAAAAGTCAAAGGAGAAGAAGACTCTGTGGTGGCTAGTGCATCAGGATTCTCTTATGTTGAACCACCGGAGGGGTCATATGAATGCTCCTTCAGGGCCTTTGAGGTTGCAGAAGTCATTCCCAAAAGCATGATGGACTTCTCTGTTATGAGCATCAGGTTTATGATGAAGAGGGGATTTGAAGAGGGAAAAGGCTTGGGGATGGACTTGCAAGGGACCACACAGGCTGTTGAAGTACCCACACATGAGGGCCCCTTTGGGTTGGGGTTTAAGCTGAAGAGAGGGTGAAACTGAGAAGGTTGGCCAGGATGGGGCATAGAGTGGAAGAGAAGAAGATGAAGTTCCCGCCTTTGTATGAGACCTTCAAGTCAGCTAGTTTGGTCAACAATCCTGCATCGGAAGGAGGGTCAGGGATTGAGGAAAAGCTGCAGAATCTGGGCATCAATGCTATTACTGATGATACTCTGGAAGAATAAGATTGCCCTTGGATCCATGAACTAGCCCAGGAGAAGTTCTGAACAACTGGGTTGAATATGAAAGAGCTATCTTTGTTGATGATTCAGAGATGTAAATAATCTTTTTATCTTAAGTACTAATACCACCTCAAGAATGTCTATGACAATACCATGTTCTGATTTTCCATACAAAATATCAAACTATTCTATGTTCACTATTTTCTTAAAGTAATGAAATGAAATACACTCCAGAAGTTTTACCCATATATTTATCATTCATTCATTTATTACTAGTTATATTTTCTTTCCTTGGTATATATATATTTTGTTGCTTTATTTCTCAGGCTGACTGACGATGAATGCAAAGACGCTCGTGACGAGCCGGGGTTCGATTTCGAAAAACCGGTTTTCGCTGACGAACCTAACGATGAAGACATTGAGCACCAGGCCTTACCCCCAGACCTTTTGAGATTGGTAGAACAGGAGGAAAAACAGATATTGCCATATAAGGAACCCATTGAATCGATTAATTTGGGGACAGCAGAAGAACAAGGGAGGTTAAAATTGGTACTACTTTGTCAGAAAAAGAAAAACAAGAGCTGGTAGATCTGTTGAAGGAGTATGTGGATGTGTTTGCATGGTCGTACCATGATATGCCAGGTTTAGATCCAGAAGTTGCGATGCATCGATTGCCCATCAGATCAGAATGTAAGCCGGTCCAACAGAAATTGAGAAGTATGAAACCAGATATGTTATTAAAGATCAAGGAAGAAGTTCAGAAGCAGCTGGATGCAGGATTTTTGGAAGAAGCCAAATACCCAGAATGGCAGGCAAATATAGTCCCAGTACCAAAGAAGGATGGAAAAGTAAGGATGTGTGTGGACTATCGGGACCTGAGTCGAGCTAGCCCGAAGGACAATTTCCTTTTGCCACATATTGATGTGCTGGTAGACAATATTGCTGGGTATTCTTTGTTTTCATTCATGGATGGATTTTCTGGATACAATCAGATTAAGAGGGCACCAGAGGATAGAGAAAAAATGCATTTGTCACGGCTTGGGGAGTATTTTGTTATAAAGTTATGCCGTTTGGGTTGAAGAATGCTAGGGCAACGTATCAAAGAGCAATGTTGAACCTTTTCCATGATATGATGCATAAGGAGATTGAAGTATATGTGGATGATATGATTGCTAAAGCTCGATCGACGGAAGAACATTTGGTGAATTTAAGGATGCTCTTCGAAAGACTTCGAGAGTTTCAGCTTAAGCTCAACCCGGCAAAATGTACCTTTGGAGCTACTTCAGGGAGATTACTTGGATTCGTAGTCAGTGAGAAAGGGATTGAAGTACATCCGGACAAAGTGAAAGCCATTCAGAATTTACCTCCACCAAATAGTCAAAAAAAAGTTAGAGGATTTTTGGGTAGACTGAATTACATCGCTCGCTTTATTTCTCAGTTGACAGTGAAGTGTGACCCGATTTTTAAGTTGTTGAAGAAGAAAAATCCAGGGGAGTGGGATGAGGACTGTCAAGCTACTTTTTATAAGGTTAAGGAGCATTTATCCAACCCACCAGTGTTAGTGCCACCAGTAAGAGACAGACCTGTAATCTTGTATTTAATAGTGTTCGAAAATTCGATCGGATGCGTATTGGCCCAACGAGATGAAACTGGAAAGAAAGAGCGAGCAATTTACTACCTAAGCAAGAAATTCACTGATTGTGAAGTCAAGTACTCAGATTTAGAGAAGATGTGTTGTGCACTCGCTTGGCCAGCTCATAGATTAAGACAGTATATGCTCTATCACACTACTTGGTTGGTCTCCAAATTGTATCCGATCAAGTATGTGTTTGAAAAACCCGGTTTATCAGGAAGAATAGCTAGATGGCAGGTTTTATTGTCTGAATATGATATAGTATATGTGTCTCAAAAAGCAATAAAAGGAAGTGCTGTAGCAGAATTCTTAGCTGATCGAGCTAGTAAAGATTATGAACCGGTGCAGTTTGAGTTCCCAGATGAAGACCTGATGGCAATATGCCAGGTAGAGGAAGTAAAAGAGGAGGGAGAAACATGGAAAATGTACTTTGATGGGGCATCAAACCTATCGGGGCAGGGGATAGGTGCCGTATTGATATCCCCTGAGGGTGATTATCTCCCAGCTACAGCTTGATTAATGTTCACGGCCACAAATAATGTGTCAAAATATGAAGCTTGCATTTTGGGAATTCAGATGGCGCTGGACAAAGAAGTAAAGAAGTTGGAGGTTTATGGTGATTCAGCCTTGGTAATTTACCAAATGAAGGGAGAATGGCAGACGAGGGAGCCAAAACTAGTCAAATACCGTGACCATATGATGGAATTAGTCTAATCCTTTGAGAAGATTATATTTCATCATGTGCCTAGAGAAAATAATCAGTTGGCAGACGCATTAGCAATCCTTGCTTCAATGTTTAAAGTGGGCACTAATACAGAGATCCAGCTGATCCAGATTCACATGAAAGAGTCCACAGCACATGTGATGAGTGTGGAGGATGAAGTAGATGGGAATCCATGGTATTTTGATATCCTCTAGTACATCAAGTACCAAAGATGCCCGGAACATGCCACAGAAAATGACAAGAGGGTGATTCGAAGAATGGCAATGAGTTATCTCCTAGAAGGTGACACTTTATACAAGAAAAGTCGTGACCAAATGTTGCTTAGATGTGTATATTCAACAGAAGCCAAGCGGATTATAGAAGAAGTGCACAGAGGTTCATGTGGGAGTCATGCCAGCGGGCACAAGATGGCAAGAAAGATTATGAGAGCAGGTTATTATTGGTTGACATTGGAAATCGATTGTATCAAATATGTCAGAAGATGTCGTGAGTGTCAAATTTATGCAGATCAAATTCATGTGCCCCCAAATCCATTACATGTAATGTCAGCTCCATGGCCTTTCTCAATGTGGGGAATAGATGTGATCGGAGTTATTAACCCCAAGGCTTCAAATGGGCACAGATTCATATTGGTGGCGATCGATTACTTTACAAAATGGGTTGAAGCAGCTTCATACGCAAGCGTTACTCAAGCAGTGGTCACCAAGTTCATTAAGAAAGAGATTATCTGCCGATATGGGTTGCCGGAAAGAATTATTACCGATAATGCATCCAACTTGAATCAGGGATTAGTAGAAGAAACCTGTAAAGAATTTAAGATTGTGCACAATAATTCTACCATTTATAGGCCTAAGATGAATGGTGCAGTGGAGGCAGCCAATAAGAATATTAAGAAGATTGTGGCGAAGATGACAGAGACATATAAGGATTGGCATGAGAAGCTCCCTTTTGCTCTTCATGCTTATTGAACTTGTGTTAAGACCTCAACTAGGGCAACTTCGTACTCTTTGGTATATGGAATGGAGGCAGTGGTACCAATCGAAGTAGAAATACCGTCCATACGGGTATATCGAAAGACTAAATTGGAAGAGTCTGAATGGGTTCAGGAGAGATATGATCAGCTCAATTTGGTCGATGAGAAAAGGTTAACGACTTTATGTCATGGCCAAATGTACCAAAGGAGGATGAAGCGGGCATTTAACAATAAAGTACGCCCGAGAGAGTTCAAGGAGGGAGATTTGGTACTAAAAAAGATCATACCAGAACAGGGTGATCCAAGGGGCAAGTGGGCACCTAACTGGGAAGGCCCGTTCGTGGTAAAGAAAGCATTTTCTGGTGGGGCATTGATTTTACAAGAGATGGATGGAGAAGAATTTCCCAGGCCTATCAACTCTGACGCAGTCAAAAAGTATTATGCCTAAAAAAAAAAAACTGGGCCTAAAAAACAGAAAGAGGTCGCAAAAAGAAAGAGAAACAAAAAAACTGGGCTTAAAAAAGAAAGAGGTCGCAAAAAGAGAAATGAAATACAAGGAGGGGTCCAAGTTAAAAACCCGCAAAGGGCGGCTTGGATCCATTGGGAGTCACTTGAGTTGAAAACCCGAAAAAGGGCGGCTCAAGTGAAGGATGGAAAATGAGGAACTTGAGTTGAAAACCCGAAAAGGGCGGCTCAGGTGGAAGGTGGAAAGACATGGTCTATGGGCAAGACACTTCAAGAAAATCTCTTAAGGTCAAAAGGGTAAGAATCTGGTCCAGACTGAGTTGGGTAAGGCAACATCGAAACCAATTTTGAAGAACCTTTGACAAACGTCACAAAATCGTCGACGGAGTATTCATCGACATGAGGTTCTATCTCTTCATCATGTTTTCATTAGTATATATAGATGTATTAAATTCCTTGTTATATAAGTTTATCTCTTTTCTATTTGTACATGTTTTATTCATTAATGAAATTTCAAACTTTTTTATTAAAATCTGTGTTCTTTTTGCATCACATTTTTAAGTAAACATTGGTTCCTTTTTTTTAAATAAATTACTAAAAAGGACATGGGAATGGTCGCTTTCAATTGTTCAAGAGGGGGTATTAGTAAAAGATATAAAGAAACATAAATCATCACTTGGGGCAAAGAGTTCAAAAGGGTAAAAGATTGGTAGGGATGTGGAGGCACGAAATTAGAAGAAATTGAGCTAAGATAGCAGATAAGGATTTGAAAGAGGAGGACGTCAGGTCAAGAGATTAAGAATTTGCACGTGCAAGATAGTGGGTTAATCTGACAAAAGAAATACTTTAAAGATCAACGAAAGCATATTTCGCATTTTTGCATCTGCAGGTTATGCGTTGCATTTTGCATACATTCTCATTGCATCACCATGCATTATAACTCCCATCCAAGCATATATTTTGAAGGTTTTGTAGGAAGACCTTGCCGAGAAAGGAGGCTTTGGACAAAGTTCAGAAGATTCAAGTTCCTATTCAAATAGTATTCAACGATTTAGCAAGATAGATGATCAGAAATAGCTCAAGTGACTAGTCCATGGATCTGAAGACAGTTCCTGAAAGATATTTGACAGTGAATCTGAAGACAGTTCACGAGGATAGGTTCTGAAGACAGTTCCTAAATGATATTTTAGAGTGAATCTGAAGACAATTCACGAAGATAGGTTCGGAAGATAGTTCCTAAAAGATATTTGAGAGTGAATCTGAAGACAGTTCACGAAGATAGGTTCTGAAGACAGTTCCTAAAAGATATTTTAGAGTGAATCTAAGACAGTTCACGAAGAAGGATTTGAAGACAGTTCTTATGAAGTTCCGAGAGACTTGAAGACAAGTCGAAAGACGATAAGGACGGTGTCTACGTCTTTGCGCCTTTACTAGTTCCCAAGAAATGTCCAAAGCAACCCTTTTGCGCATTTCTCGATAACTAGCAAACACACAAAGAGGGGCAGCTGTAGACACACTATTTTTGCTAGATTCTAATCTTAATTTGTCAAGCCTTTTGTCAAATTTAATCATGCCCAAACTTTTGCTTAGCCTTAGTCCATTTCTTCTCAGACCGAATAAATAATCAATATCCTTTTCATTTTTAAAAGCCCATTCCTTTTCTTTGTTAGATTGATTTTCCCTTTTAGTTGTGTTTAGGCTGCTGTATTAGATCAACCACACGCCTTGATCTCTTATAGGTTTTGCTTATGGATTGACTATGTGTCTTGGGCCCATTTGCCAAGTTTTGAAATGCTTTGTACTTTGGGTCTTCTTTGACAAGCCCAAGATCGAAACATGCTTATAAAAGATAAATAAGGCCCAAATTCCTTCTTTTACAAATTCAATACAAAGATTAAAAATACAGATTAAGCCAAAATTACACTCCTTTTTCGAGTTAAGGGCAAAACTGTGATCATCTTCAAAGTATCTAAAACTTCAAATTTCTTCAAAGCTGCAAAGTTGCTGCATAACAAGGTTCAAAACTCAAATTAGCAACAATTAGGCAAAAGTAGCATTGAAATTAGTGCTAAAAGGTAGCTTACTGCAACTTATCTTTTTTGGACATGGGGGACCAAGCTTGGATGGTCCCCGTCACCACATCAGCGCCATGTCAGTAGTGCCACTATCGAATGAGGGAACAAAGAAGGAGGATTTTTGCAGCAATTAAGCACAAGCAAACAAAATGGGAAAAGAAGGTTAGCAGGCTTAATGAGAACTTGCCGACCAAGTCCACAAAATGCAGAAAATTGTCTCTAAAAATAATCCAGTACACCAAGGAAAATGCAGCTTGACTCAAAGAACTTATCTCAGCCATCAAAGGAGAAGACAAGACTGGAAATACTCTAATCTAATGACAAGGAAGACATGAAAGTACCCTAAGCAATAAAGGCAAATTACAGCAGAAAAATGACACAAATAAGTGTGTACTGCACACTTAAACATGCTGCAGACACATGCACACACAAGCCTGCAACGAATCAGGAGCAAGGGAAATTCCAGTTCAGCATAATATCAGTGGAGAAAAGCCACCTCAGTTCACAGCTCAGCAAAGGTGATGAAATGCATAAGTCGCATGTGACACATACATCATCAAGGATCAGATACAACCATTAGATCAAGAGAAACTCAGGTCAAAAGGACACATGGCAAATGTTAGAGGCAAAGTCCAGAGTTAGACAAGATTCCAGCAAAAAAAATACTCACCATGCATCAGCAAGAATCTGATATCACAATAAGATCAAAGGACAGCCAGCAAGCAATATAAGCCTACATGATCAAAAATGCCTCAAAAAGGAGACTGACCAATCACAAGACAAGAAAATACCACTTCAGCATTCAGCAGGCCAATCAAAAACAAGGATACCCATGAACTCATTCTTTTTCCAACCGTAGATTAAAACATAAATGGATCCTCAGCCTTCCATCTTCAGAACCGACCACAATATATATACCCACTATTCCTAAAACCCAAAGGAGACACAGATCCCAAAAAAAAAACATAAACCCTAGTTTCTTTTCCTGTTCTTCCAATTTTTTCCAGTAACCGAAAATACAAAAAAACTTCTCTTTTCTCCTTCCTTTTCGTTTTTTTCCTACCTTTACAGCAACAACAAAGAAATCCTTACCTTTTTTTTCCGAGCCACGTCTTACTTCCTTCTACCTTCCGTTTCCTGTGTGTCCAAGTCTTACTTTCCTCAACCGAAAACAAAAACAAAAATGGGGTTAGGGTCGGTTTAAATAGAGTTGTAAGTTAGAGAGGTCAGAATCAAATTTGGTTTGGGGAAAACATAAAAGAGGGGGTGGAGAGAGACATACTTGAGTCTGGGATCGATCTAACGGTGAACCGAGGCGGATCTGACAGTGGAAATAGCTCCAGTTTAAGCTCGATTAAGGCGTTTCTCAACGGCGTTTGGAGAATCTAAGTCCAGATCTGAACTTAGCAAGGCTCGAGGACGCTAGCAGCAAAGTTTCAGACCCAATAGGAGCTCCGGCAACAAGCAAAGCAGCGGCGCTGCGTTCAGAGGGAGAGGTGAGAAGGTACAAAAAAAAAGAAAGGTTTTTTTTTCTATCTGTTTGCGTTTTTTCTTTATTCGATCTTTTCCTTTCGTATTATATATATATATATATATATATACACATGTGAATCTGGTTTTATTATTATAGTATATATGGGCATTTAGTTGGTTAGTGGATGGTGGG